>JAHWFP010175348.1:53767-68147 GCA_023313725.1 Lithobius niger
ATGACGTTACGGTAATCCAAGATGACGGACATTAAATATCAAAATGGTCGCCTCCAAACACCTAAAATATGTAATAACTAGGCTTTAAATTTACCTAGAGAACTCGTTTTTGTGTCAACACTCACATTTTAGATGCAGAGGATCATGAAAAAGATGACAGATTATACAAGATGGTGGAATTGAATATCAAAATGGCCACGTCCAAACTCTTAAAATACAATATACAACTCGACTTTAATAAATTCAGCTAGATTGTGGGGTAGAGGAGATGTAAAGAATACCAATTTATTTCACATCCGTCAACCAATGTGCCCCTCTGGTTTCAGTTAGTACATGGGTAGAGGAGTCTAAAAATCCCAGAACACAAATTTTCATGCCCTTCACCCAACCCTCTCCACCCCTCCCCCTCCCCCCCCAAAAAAAAAGGTGGGGGGGGGGGAACGGTTTTTTGGCTGTAGTTCCTTAGCTGTCAACAAATCAAAAGCATAATATAAAGCAAAAACGTTCAGCACATAATTCTGGACAGGAAAAGTGGTATACAATGTTTAGGATAGATAAGGAACGTCCTATGCCTATTTTAAGGTGTAGCTGCTAGTTTCAATTTCAAAGTGCCATTGTAATAATGCTTAAATTTGTATTTGTACCTAAGCTAAAGAATCGGCAGTGATCAAAGAGGGAAATTTGTCATCCTTACTTAAATACTTTCGTAGGTCAACTGATTCCTCTCGAGCTCTTCCCCCACTTAAAGTGGATGACTGTTACATTACTGAGAATACTGGAAAGGCCGATGCCCTCAGTTCTACATTTGCTTCGAACACTATCATTGATAATGGTGACCTTAGTATCCCCTCTGACGACACTACAGTATTTGAGTCTTTGTGTAACTCGGTGAAATTCCCTCAGAACACCGTCCTCTCTGCTTTGAACAAGATTAAACCAAGCAAGTCATGTGGACCAGATGGTTTCTCGGCTTTTCTTCTAAGGAAACTGGCTCTTGAAATAAGCTATCCCCTCTCCAGGCTCTTTTCAATTTCTTTTGAGCAGAGTACCCTCCCAGTAGTATGGAGCAAGGCACACGTGGTTCCTATCTTAAAGAAGGGCTCCCCTTCCGACCCCTCGAACTATTGCCTATTGCCCTTACTTGTGTTGCTTGTAAACTTATGGAAACTGTTATTCGCGACGTTTTGGTTTCTTTTCTTAGGAACCATTCTATTATTCGTCATGATCAGTTTGGGTTTCTCCCGGGAAGATCAGCAACTCACCAATTGCTTTTAGTCCTTGATCGTTGGACAAGTGCACTCGATGTTGGTGTCCCATCAGACACCATTTATTTTGATTTTAAAAAGGCCTTCGAGTCTGTCATTCACCGAAAGCTTCTTCTCAAGATTACTTGTTGCGGCATCTCTGGAAAAATTAAGGACTGGTTATCAGCCTTCCTTCGAAACAGGTCCCAGAGGGTAGTGGTAGACCAAAGCTTTTCTTCCTGGACAGCTGTTCCATGTGGGGTCCCCCAGGGATCTGTCCTGGGTCCCCTCCTGTTTGTTATTTACATTAATGATTTAACATTTAGGAATCCGAATACTTTTGGCTTCAAATCTGCTGACGACTTGAAGGTTGGGGGCGAAAATTTGTCCGGATCCCACTCCCAGGATCTTGTTACACATATCCAGCACGTTGGGGACTGGTCGGATTGCTGGCAACTCCCTCTTGCAATCCCTAAATGCCATTCCTTCCATGTTGGTAACATAAATCCTTGCGCTCAATACACCTTAAATCAAGAAGTACTTCCTTCCGTTGAAGAAGTCAGGGATTTGGGAGTTTGGTTTTCCCGAAACCTGAAATCCTCCCTTCATTGCCAAAAGGTATGTTCATCCGCGTATCGCCGAGCAGCCATTGTTAAGAGATGTTTCACATCTGGAAACCCAGTGACATTGGTTTGGGCATTTAAGGTTTTTGTACGCCCGGTCTTGGAGTATGCCACCCCAGTTTGGTCGCCTTATTTGGCTCAGGACATTGATTCCGTGGAGGCGGTGCAAAGACGATTCACTAAACATCTTCCAGGATTTCTCAACATTCCTTACAGGGTGCGCCTGGAGCGGCTTGGTCTGGAATTGTTGGAGTTACGTAGACTGAGATTTGACCTTGTATTGACTTTTCGGATCCTGCGAAACCTAATTGAGGTCGACCTGCCTTTTTTCGACCTCGCCCCGAGCCTAAACCGTACCCGGGGTCATAATTGGAAGTTAGCTGCTCTAGCTTCCCGTGTAGACTGTCGTAGACATTTTTTTTCGGTACGGGTTGTTCCTATTTGGAACTCGCTAAGTAGGGAAACTGTAAATGCGCGTTCAGTCTCAGCCTTTAGTAGATTGCTTAAATGTGAACCCCTTCAGCGTTTTCTCAGGCGTCCACTGCCCTGATCCTTCGACAATGATCTCCCGGAACGGAGTAAGCGGCTCACCACCCTTCCGTATCCTTCCACCAAGTGTGGAGAATTCTATTTATTTATTTATTTATTATTATTTATTTATTGATGGAATGAATAGATCCCACCTTTCAGAATATCCTAAGGATGTCTATCTCGGGCTATTCGAGGGCTTGCAAGAGCACATTGACTCAAAGACGAAGTCTCTAGCTGATTTACAAGTCGGGTTGTAATGAATTTTAGGTGTTTAGAGGCGGCCATTTTGATATTTAATTCCGCCATCTTGGATTGTTTTTATGTCAAAGTTTTCACGATCCTCTACATCCAAAATGTGAGTGCAGACTCAAAAACGGGTGTTCTAGGTTAATTTAGGCGACTTATAAGGCATTTTAGGTATTCGAAGATGGACATTTTGATATTAAATTCCGCCATCTTGGATTACCGTAATGTCACCATTTTCATGGTGTTCTGTATCGAAAATGTGGGTGTAGACTCAAAGACGAAATCTGAATTTAAAGTAGAGTTATAACACATTTTAGGCGTTTTGAGTCGGCCATTTTGAAAAAAACAAGATGGCCGACATTGGCAGGGGTCGACAATTTCCGTGACAAGTACAATTCCACACTAAACGATGTTAAGATGCTATTGCGATTGAAAAACCAGACTTGGCAAATTATCTAAACAACTGCCCCCGGCCTGACTATGTATGTATAAACTCGGTTAAAAGTACATGCATCCCGGTCGACCTTTTCAGAACAGCTGAGTTTTGCAACTTTCCTTCAGACGCGTGTAAATGTTGTGGAGGCATTTATTTTCCTATTTCTTCCTTCGCGAGAAACGATTTTGCTACATTCACTCTGACCTGTAGTGTGCACGGCGTATCTTGAGTCCTGCACTTATTTTGTGATCGGTTACGTCTTCCTGGAGGAGGCGGCTTTAACCGACGGCCACCATTGTTTTTCTAACTACTTTGGATATCAACAAGGCACTCTGCGACCAAAAACATACAATCGATTATTTGTGTTCATTCTGGGGCGAACTGAAGATGGGATGCGGACACTATACGTAAAGATTGCAAAAGCAATTTCGTGCAGGATGCTCGAATTAGGTCCTTTCAACTTTAAATTTAACACCTACTTCACTGCAAGTGGCATATCAGACTTACCGTCAAAACCAAACCAGGTGGCAAAGAATAATTTAAGGCATTGCCGGCTAACTTTGACCAGTAAAATTAAAGGACTCGTGCTCCGGCTTAGAAGCTTCAATGAACCAGATCGCTTTATGCTGACGAACTGGAAATTGCCACTCGATACGATGGAATGCGGAATTTTATTTTTAAATGAGCCGAATTCAATTGTTTTGAAGTTAGGGCCAAGAAGATTGTCCCTGTCATCGTTCTCGGGAAGATAACCCAGTTTGCGTTCGTACTCCCCACAAGCAAACAAAAACAAAACTACCAGATTTGCTTCAGCATGCATAGTCGTCAGTGTTGCTGCATGCGGAAAGTGGCCAGAATTACTGAATGCAACTTTAACCCCTCCATTACGTGTTCCTTTTTTCGTTGAAGATCAGGTCAAATAATTATTACTCGTTTCACCTCGTTCCAGCTGCTACTAGTGGGTGAACTGTACACTCAACCTTAGGGCACTGAACGCTTGTTCTCCTGTGGCACACGGTTTTTGGAATATTTAGTCAAACATAGGTATAGGCTAAATATTGCAAGTGTGATTTATTATCCTAGGAAGACCGATAAACGGGAGAGGCGAGATTAGTTGAATCAGTTTGCATTTAATGGCAGGCTGGGGAGGATTTTGTGTGACTGCTGATAATGCTAGGCATCTAACTGAGTTCCGAAGATTACAATTCGTCGGCCGACCGAGAGATGATGCAGTACATTAGTTCTTTTCTGTATTCACAGGGAGCTATCTGCCCCGTGCTCTGCATCTAGGGGGCAAGGTGGCCTGATGATTAGCACGACCGTCTCATGTGCCGGATGTTCCGGGTTCGAATCGGACTCAACCCCCTCCCCTCAACTCCGTCATTTTCGGGAAGAGAAGGGCCCTGCGATGTCTCATGCTCAAGTCGATTGTGGCATGTAAAAGATCATAGGAACTTCCGATGGGAGTTACCTAGCAAAACTGTCCCTCTTTCCTTCTGGCGCTATGGCTAAGGCTGTGTGCTCGTCAAACAACAACAGTGATTTACATTGAATTTCGGCCAGCTCTATTGTGTGCGAAGGGCATCTTGAGTCCTACAGGTATTTTATGAGCGGCTACGTCTTCCTGGAGGGAGCGGCTTTAATCAACGGCCGCCATTGTTTTTGTAACCATCTTAGATATCAACAAGGCACTCTGCTACCAAAGATATACAATCTATTATCTGTGTTCGTTCTGGGGCGAACTCAAGATAGGCCGCGGACACTATAAATTACTTGAGAAAGTAATTTCGCCCTTGAACTCCTTTCTTTAACGCACTGAAGCGCCCTAGTCAGTAAATTGGAACCAAATCGGAACAATATTGCGAACATTGTTGTGTTCCAAAAAGAAAAGTTTAAATTTAGTCGAGTGTTGCGAAAGTCTTAAGATAAAGGTATGAGGTAGATAGTTGACACCTACAACTAATCTGAATGAGGGCCGTTTTTGGGTGGCGCTTACATTCTTAGTGACATTCTTCTTGTTGCCATTCGAGAGCGTTTTCATAACGTTCCCTACGTGTAATTTTTCGACATTGACAGGTAAAAGCAACGAAACAATAATGGCTGCCACCAAGCTGCTCCATGGTATACCAACCCTATAACCAGATAGTGTTCCCCTTAGAAGGTGGTGATTTCACTCCCCGTCAACGGACAACTGTCTACTCAAACATTATTGTGTGCGCGGCGTATCTTGAGTCCTGGAAGTATTTTACGAGCGACTACGTCTTCCTGGATGGGGTGGCTTTAATCGACGGCCGCCTTTGTTTTTGTAACCATCTTGGATATCAACAAGGCACTCTGCTGCCAAAAACGTACAATCGATTATCTGTGTTCGTTCTGCGGTGAACTCAAGATAGGCCGCGCACACTTTAGATGTCGTTGGCATCTGGTAGTCGGTGGGGTTAGCTTGGCGGTTGATCATTAGTGGGGGGGTGGTGCCACTACTTGCTATGGGGAGCACTTTTCGGTTAGAGTTGGTACACCACGCATCAACTTGGCAGCAGCTGTATTTGTTCTCATGGGGGGGGGGGATTTGGTACGAGTATTACCTTTTTCATGCGAATGGTTCGAACAATGAAGTTTGCTAGATGATCTTCCTTTTCTACTGTGACTTGGATCATTCCATACTGTAAGGTCTTGTCCGTCTGTATTTTGGGCCAATACTGGTTGCACATTACCTATAACAATAACATAAACAAACAAAAAAAACATAATAAATAAATAGAACTAGAGGGAAACTCCCAACAAATGAAAAAACCTTTTCTAAGAAGCAGTTTACGATAAACTTGTACCACTCTTGCTGAAACTGGCGCCCCCCCCCCACACACAGTTACCCTCCGGAACCAAGCTCGGCGAGCATGGTTTGTTCGGTTGTTTAGTTTACTGCCTGAAGCGTAATTTGAATGCTATATACAGGCAACCGCCTAAAATTAATCTAGATCAGGGGGTTACGACGCGACATCTTCCACGATCTGCGCGATAAGTACATGCAACATGGTATTTCTTTGCAACCAGAGTTACATAGGTCAATTTTCAAAGGCATCCCTAATCTATCAACTTATTGTGTGCGCAGCGTAACTTGAGTCCTTCAGGTATTTTACGAGCGGCTACATTTTCCTGGAAGGAGCGGCTTTAATCGACGGCCGCCATTGTTTTTGTATCCATCTAGGATATCAACAAGGTGCACTGCTATGAAAACATACAATCGATTATCTGTATTCGTTCTGGGGCGAACTCAAGATAGGCCACGGACACTATATGCTATTTTCGCTTGTGGCATTCACCTAATACACTTTTTCTCTATAGTCCCTCCATTTTTCTCATGACCACACGATATAGAAACGCGGTGTTCCCATTTTTCTTCACCTCGTTGCTTTCCCCACGATGATAAAAACATTTCGCGCAAGTGCACTGCTTGAGATTTTTCTTCTTCTTAAGTTCGGAATGTTCGGGGGAATATTTGAATAAATTTAATTAAACGAACTTAATCCTGGAGGACAAGGAGATAACGGGAATGTTGCCAGCCACTAACGTCGGCGCCCACACACACAAAAAAAAAAACATATTTTGGATGCAAATTGATGGCAAGAACAAAAAAGGAGCACACAACAAAATTACAATATTTAAAATACTTTCGTGAACTTAGAAAGATCACTTAAACTAGTTTTAAAACCGCTCCCTGAAGGCGCCATTACGTTGTCGCTAGGCAGGTTATTCCACGCATTGATTCACCCTAACCGCAAAATAAATTTGACCCCTTTCGATCGCCCATCTTATACAGGGCTTACTTTTCCTTCAACGCACATTATCACTAAATTCTATAAATTTCGATGCAGACTGCCGTGTGGAAAACAGACGCGACCATTGAAAAATAAGTAATTAGATATCCGTGAGGTATAGGCGAATAACCGGCGATAATTGCTCGTTTGTGAGAAACGGGTATGGTCCAATATTTTGGGGGGAGACGGAATTCCAGGAATTGTAGGATATTTCCAGTTAGTTACAAACACTTGAATTTCAAATCGAATAACTGAAATTTCAGTTTCAATGTTATTCCCATAGAGCTAGTCATTACCATCACAGTTAATGTCATTGCCATAACAGTGCATGTTTTCATCGCACTTTCAAGTCCTTCACACTCATCACCGGGCATTACGGCTCAGAAACACTTTCATTATATTAGGGCGAACAATAATAAAATTACTTAATGTCTTCTTGGCATCAGAATAAGTCAATAAAGGAAACGTTTTGATGTAAAATTTGAAAATTACAATATTGCAGCCAAAAAATAAAACGTTTAACGGTTCTTATTCAGCCAATTGAAGTATCTCCTTGATTTTCATTTGCATGGTGGTTGGTTACACAAATATATCAAAACGTCAAGCCATGCAAGTCAAAGAATTATTGAAAGCAGCCATAAAACAGAGCGTGATGGTAATGACGTTTTTTTCACATTCAACACCATTCTAAGGCCCATAACTTTTTATTGGTGAAATTTGTTTCCTTGCAAGTTACAAATTCATGCAAAATAGCCATTCTACATACAAAAAATACAAAAATTAAACAGTTTTGTGATAATAAAAATTTCAGTTTTTCAAAAGTGAAAATGTGACATTATCTGAGAATCACCCATACACAGTCCCATCACTAACTTTTGTGTTAAGGTAAAACCGTATTTTTTCCTACTTTTGTAGTTTAAATAATATTAGAGCGTAAAATGCGCTATTCGCTTTAATCGTAGGTTTTTAGGCACATTTCAAATGATCGGTAGGCTAGTTTTCATACCGTCGGGAAAAGGTTAGGCTTAGCTGCGACATTTTTTCCCCCGTGTTAGTACCGTAAAAAATGGCGAAAGTCGCAAATGTGCCTGTTTTTTACCCGGCTTTTTCCCTCACTTGTCCCTCACGTTTGGCGATGCCCTCGGGGACCACTGTGTCCTTGGTAGGTCTAACCTTGGTGGTAAGGCATTCGCAACCCCAACCCTATACCATCAACCCTTCCTTGACAGCCGGGCAATCGTCTTCGTTTTAAACTTTTAAACTGTTTTACTTTTGTAATTTATAAAATATACATATTTTAGTTTTAATATCGGATGGCAGGCAGTGGCCACTAAGTCCTTGCCACTCCGGTTGCGTTTACAACAAACCTATATTATTATTATTATTATTTACATTGGCTTATTTACACTGCAATTGGGTGTGCTGGCTGAATTTGTATTGTGTAGTTATGAAAAGTCGGTCATTATGTCATGTGGTTTGTGCATTAGAGGTTGTGTAGACCCCATAAAAGTGTTAGATTATCGAAAAAGTGTGGGTTATCAAAATTAACCCACGGTGACGTGTGTGGGTTTTCAGATTACCCGTATATAACGACCAAACTTTTAGCATTGGGATGTGTTAGCGCTGACGTCACCACCGTGCATTACAATCAAATACACGTTTATTTACACGAATTATCACTAGAGCCTCGTACGGTATTGCTACTAATAATCACTGATCATTTACCACAGATGGTAATACGATCCCAACCGGCTGTTGGGGTATTACCACTGGTAAGAGTGAGTAATCATCTGTTGACGGTCTGAGTACACTTGTCGAAACGTGAACAGTTGTTCGTAATTTTGACGGTTTATATAATTATTTTCAATAGCACAACTTCTTTTTTTTTAATTTACCTAATTATACGCCCGTGTCATTAAGACTATAGTGATGGGGCTTCGGAATTTGGTCTCAGAGGGTCTGACACTTAAATTCAACAGGAAACGGAAATATGTTTCCACCTTTGTTTATTTTTCTACTCTATAGCCCATGTTTCACAATGCATTTCTGGTTAAGAGATCTCCTTGAACAGCGCCCTTGTTACGGCCCGTGATATATGGGGGAGATGTTTGCAAGATAGCGAAATAGTAGAAGTTCACGGCAGCTAAGGTGCCCCGAGGTGGAATGGAGCAGATATCGACCCACACCATTTCTAGAACGTTTGTGATTTAGGGGCGCATTGTGGCCCCCATGCAATCACGAATGTATGGATCGCAAAAACCCTGTACCATTGGTCATGTTGATTTAAAGTTTAAAGGCTCGTTTTGCGAAGGCTGCTGGTGATTTGGCTAGGAACATTTTTTTTTCACGTTTCAAGAACACGTTGTGAAACGACCAGTTAAAACGAACTTTGACAGTTAGAAAAGAGCTTAAAATGTAAAAGATGTAAAAGAAATTACTTGTTTTACGATCAAGAAACATAGCAGCAGCTTTTACACAGAAAGATGATTTACAACAAACTGCACGTCCGCCGTTCACTGGTATTGGTCACGTTTGGATAGATTTAATAAATTAGTAATATTGCGTAAAAAAAAATGTTCCACACAGAAACTATCGACCCTGCTTGGTGAAATTCTGGCGAGGAAACTGATCTCCCCTAATAGTGTTGGGGCATGTGTTAAACGGTGGGCATCGAATGTTAATTCTCGGCACCATGGGTACTTTTTAAGAGAAGGCTATTCTGATCCAAAGAAATGATGGTGCCAATTTTTCCTGACACTCTAAAGATGTTTTTCAACGCCATGTGTGAACCACCCAAAATTTGGAACTTCTCCGATAATTTCTATTCGTATTTTGTGTTTGTTCCTATATATATTGTTCGTTCCTATAACAAGCGTAGGCATGTGGAGATAAAAGTTGCTTGCAATAATGTACTCTATAAAGTATGTCCCGTTACCTTTTTTCTTATCTTCCACGGATTTCGAGAAAAACGGCCATTTTCGGCCATTTAGGCCTATTTAATGCCCAGATGTCTCAATTTGCCAACTTACAACTTTCAACCACTGTTGCGTCGCTTCTAATTCAGTTAGATAATTCCAATTAGGTTCATTCAAAAGGTGGGAAAGTCTTCTTTGCATCAAGTGTAATTAACAGAGTCTGCCATTGTTAAAGACTGAGCTATGTCTGTTTTACTAGGGACTGGTATCACAGTCGTCGTTCGATTTTTCGCTCATTCTCAACTCCTGTTCCGACGTTTCTAATTTAGGTGGATGACTCCAAATAGATTCATTCGAAAGGTGGGAAAGTCGTCTTTGCTTCAAGGGTAAATAAAAGTGTTTATCAATGTTAGGTACAGAACTACGTCCGTTTTATTAGGGGCTGGTGTCACACTCATCGTTCGATTTTTCGTTCATTTTTAACTTTCAACTGCCATTCTGACGTTTCTCATTTAAGTGGACGACTCCAATTAGATTCATTCGAAAGGTGGGAATGTATTCTTTGCATCAAGAGTAAATAAAAGGGTTTATCAATGTTAAGGACCGAGCCACGCCCTTTTTACTAGGGACTGGTGTCACAGTCACCGTTCGACTTTTCGTTCATTGTCAACTTTAACCTGCTTGTTCCGACGTTTGTAATTTAGGTGAATGCCTCTAATTAGGTTCATTCGAAAGGTTGGAATGTCTTCTTTTGAATGAATCTAATTGGAGTCGTCTACCTAATGAGAAACGTCAGAATAGCAGTTGAAAATGAGCGAAAACCCGAATGGTGACTGATACCAGTCCCTAGTAAAATGGGCATAGCTCGGTCTCTAACAATGGTAGACCCTTTTAATTAGACTTGATGCAAAGAGGATATTCTCACCTTTAGAATGAACTTGACTTGAGTCATTCAGCTGAATTAGAAACGACGCCACAGTAGTTGAAAGTTGTAAGTTGGAAAATTGAGACATTTATGGGCGTTAAATATGCTTAAAAGCCGAAACTGGCCGTTTTTCTCGAAAACCGTAGGAGATAAGAAAAAAAGTAATGGGACATACATTATAGAGTACATTATTGCAAGCAACTTTTATCTCAACATGCCTACGTTTGTTATAGGAACGAACAATATATTAGGAACACAAACTAAGAACAGAAATTATCAGAAAATTCGGAGTGGTTCACACATGGCGTTGACAAATATCTTTATAGTGTGTCAGGAAAAAATGGCACCATCATTTTTTTGGATCAGCATAACGTTTTCTTTAACAACATCCATACTGCCAAGAATTAACATTCGATGCCCACGGGCCGTGGCTTTGCAACATACGCCCGCACACTATTAACAAACAGGTTTTTCTATACTTTTCTACAAACAGCACCGGAGGTGCAAAAGCAGTCAAATTAAATAAAAATTAAGTGTTAATGATATACTATAACCTTCATATGTGGTCTAAGGTTATAACAATACTGAATTTTCTTTTTTAAATTAATTTCTTTGAGCCTTAAGTCAACCGAAGCAATTAATGCTTGTGTGGCTGAACCGGCTCAATTTTGAACACTACCAGCCTTTTTTGAGAGAAGAAATATCTGGTAAAGGGAGGGGAAAACCCGGGGATGTGAACCGGGAAACCTCCGATCATCTTAGGGGCCGAAAGATTGTCCAGAATTGGCCAGAATAAGTTCCCATAGCTGCTGATGGAGCATGTTAGCCTCTCGCGCTGATGGTAGTACTGGCGGAGACTTTGCCAAGGTCCCCTTACCAGGGGTTCGACCAGATCCGCATACCTTCAGCAACCAGGCTGAGTTCTCTCACCGCTCAACCACGATGGCCGCCAAATTTACGCTTTAAACAAGTAGGTAACTTTTATTATGCATACGTGCTGTACTGGGATGTCCTGGGATACAATAGTCACTGCATAATTTCGTGGGAGCTAGCTAAACCGGAATAAATTTGACCGGGCTCCACAAGCTATCTGTTGATTTACACAGTACTTCCCTGGGATGCCCAGTGATACAAAATGTCCTGGAAATGCCCTGGAATGCGTCATTTCGTGGGAACCAGCTAGACCCCACCCAACACGGAATTTTACGCCGGGAATAGCTCTAGTAAATTAGTAAAGAGTGATTCAGGCTTCTCGACACAGAGCTGTCAAAGCCGGTACGAGCGTTGATATTCCATTACCATGCTTGTTTGTAACTAGCGGTTGGCTTGTTTGCAACAATTAATTACTAATACGCTTTCAATGAAGACTTCCGATCGCACCCTACCGCGCGCTTCAAATAGAATCCCAAATGAAACTTTCGCAGTAATTACCTGAGTTTGTTTGACGAAGCCAATTATTAATTGAATTAAGGGTTATTAATTGAGGGTTATTAAGGTCACGGTCAACCCTAAAAGTGAAATTCTATTCTAATCAACCATTTAGGATGAAATTTGATGTATGTGTTTCCGCAGTGCTACAAATTTAACCTGTAAAAAAAAAGTCATTATTTTGCACTCCCTCACCCCTCGCCTTCCACCCCTTACATATGCGAATTGTACGGTCTTTAATTGGGTCAAGATATCTCCATCACACTGCGTCTGATTAACTTGATTTTTTTTTTAAATGAGGTGTGTTGGCTCAGGTATATTCTGAACTACAGTGACCGCGGCCTATCTTGAGTTCGCCCCAGAACGACACAGTTCACCGATTGTATGTTTTTGGTAACAGAGTGCCTTGTTGATATCCAAGGTGGCAACAAACACAATGGCGGCCGTCGATTAATGTCGCCCCCTCCAGGAAAACGTTACCGCTCATAAAATGCCTGCAGGACTCAAGATAAATCGCGTACACAATAGGATTATTCAGCTACACACAGCCAAATAACTTCATGTGTTAAGTGTGAATAGGAGTTTTGACTGAACCACCGTTTATCAAATCACTCCTGGTTTCTATTTTCACTTTTTAGGCAACAGGAATAACTCGATTACTGAAGAATCGCACCGGAAATGTACGAAGCGATACCATGCGATTCCTTTCCTGGAAACACGGTAGCAAAACAGAAGTACGGCTGTGAAAACGGGATTAACTTTAGACCGTTGCTGCAGGAGATCACTAACACCATCGTCCTGTGCCTATCAAATGAATCTATGAAATAAATCAAGCAAAACAAAAAACGTGGGGCAGTCACAACTGTGCTTGAGAAATCGGTCGGGTAATACTTGAAGACGATACAACAAACAAGCATTAGGTAAAAATCAAGAGCTGACGTGATTAAATACACGGCAAGTTTACACGGCATTAAAAAATATCACCAAACAAGTTAATCAAAGTTAAAAATGGAATGCTCCTGGTAACACTGAAGTAACTACAAGTTCATAAACACAAACAAGTTTTAATTTTCGGCAGAGCGATTGCTGTGTCTTGGTCACAGTAAAAAGGATGAAATGCTAGTTAAAATGCTATTAACAGTAAACAAACGGACACACCAATCACAAGTTTGGTATGTTCGTGTTCGAGCTTTCCAAGATGGCGGATGGTGTGTCCGTTTGTTTACTGTTTACAATGGCAATTTAACTGTATTTCCATCCTTTCTGCTGTGACCAAGGCAGCAATATTTCTACCGAAAATTAAATCTTGTTGTTTTTATGAACTTGTTGTTTTCGGCCAAAGGATAATGACTTGATCAGAAACAAACCAGTAAAGGGAATTGCAAGCACATATTCAAAAGGAACGACAACAAATAAGCTCTTCTTTTAAAGGGACACCCGGCCTGCCTTATAACCTTCCGCCTGCATTATAACATCTCGGGCTGATCGCCTTCTGCGCCCATAGAACACCAAGGTCATCTGAGATAGTAGCTCCGTTCTTCGCAGCGAAGAACGAAGCTACTGTCTCATTTGACATTGTGCGTAATAGACGAACCAGCACGAACGCATTAATCGTGTCGTCACAAACCGGAATGATTCTAGTATTTTAACATCACAATTTATAATTTTCTAGGCTAGTGACTTATAAGTTTGTTTCTGCGATCTATTGGAATAATTAATTTTAATGTTTAACGCATTACGCTTTTAGATTTTTGGTCTCATGGTAATTATTAGCTTAGTACGTGCATACGCAAAGATGAAACGTCATGATTATTGTAAGCGCGCAATGCATGTCATACTGCAGGACGCAGTAAATAAAGTTAACAATTATTTAACAGAAAATTTCCTAGATGCCACTTTTTAAAGCGGATTGTTACCACAAGCGATTGACTAACGGTAAGGAAATAGACCTTTGGAGCCATACTTGATGTGGAGGATCGAGAAAAATGGCACTTGGAGGAATGTCCTTTTAACTGCTTATGTATACATAAAGCAGTTATTGAGATACTGCTGGAAGAGTAAAAAGGCTCGCGCCGTGCTCGGGTTCGGGACAATTGTCTAGTAATGTCACATCCCATTCGAGTCGTTTATTGGGAAGAGTCAGTTGTATCATTTATTAGCGCCAGGGCGAAGTCCCAGAATGTCAAGTCGATTAACAATGATTTTTGATGAGAACAC
>JAHWFP010175349.1:0-22885 GCA_023313725.1 Lithobius niger
AAAAGGGAACTATAATAAGTGAAGATAAGTAAAATACTTGGTATTAGTTTATTTCTTTTTTTTTCCCTTTTTTTCTTCTTTTTCTTATTAACAAAGTGATTTTATTATTATGTAGGTGAAGCTACGACACCAGGACCGTTTGGAGACAGATGCACGTGTACCTGCCCAGTTCATAAAAAAAAGGTGAATTGTTTTTTTTTTTTTGATTTTCAAAATGTGTTTTAACCGACAATAATACTGTCCTTTGACTTACGATTAAGAATGTTTCTGTTAGGTTATTTTTCGTTCCAGAGTTTTTTTTTTTTTTTTTTTATTTGTTGAAGCCTTAGGTCACTGCAGCAAACTGCTTATATAGACAAACCACCTTAATTTTTAACATTGTTAGACGTTTTCAGTGGAGAAAGACTTAAGGCTCAGGAAAACCCCTGTGATTTGATTCGGGAAACCTCTTATCATCGTGGGGGGGGGGGGGGGGAAAAAACCAAAGTAGGCGAGAGTACATTCCATAGCCGCTGAGGGAGCTGGGTAGTCTCTCCCACTGTCTTGGTTGGCTTAGATTTGTAGGGACTTAAGAGGGTTTCCTGTTGTCTCTATCATCTATCATAAATATGTATGTGTTACCAGGAATGTAATAAATTAATTAGTAAATGTTCTCTTGTGAAATTATTGATGTTGATTCAAATTGCTGGCCATTCTGCCACTTTCCAATCCTGACGGTAAAAATAATATAAACTAGGTATGGGTGGCGTCGGCCAGTAAGCTTAGAGGTTTTTGAAGGCCCGAGCGGCAGATGTTAAAGTGGAAGGAGCAACCATCATGTCAGTTGTTTTTTGCTGCTTGAGGGAGGAAACCAGAGTACTTGGAGGAAACTCTTGTGCAATGGGCGGGCAACAACCAGAGAATACACTTCCTTTCACCAGGAGTGAACCCTGGTCAGTAAGAAGCCAGTGATATACAGCCGGGACCAAGACGCCTATCGAATCTGATGCCCCAGTGCTCGCGGCTACCTGTGCACCCTTATCATCCTTTAATCAGTCCTGTTTTTTCAAAGTGTTGATGTTGAGTTTGAACCACGTTTGGTGTAACGCGAGTGTGATTGGCAATTGAATGGTGCTGCAGGTATGCTGGTGCCGTTTCTTTACACAACAGAGTCAGTGCAGTATTGAAATCGTAATTGTAACCAAGTATTAAATGAAACCTGAATGTGCTAATAAGACCCTGCATCGTTTCAAGACATCTTCTAAATGTGAACTGTATACTTGAATAAAGCCCCATATTTTAATTACCGGCTGTGAATTTGGCCAATTTGTCAACGGTCTAAGCCATAAATGAAATTGAAACCTTGTCAATTCATCCTCTAATCCTGAACATGTTTATTGACGAGTTAAATCTCTGCCTGAGATTATCCAAATGTTTCGTTTGACGTGGACAGAAGTCATTCTTGTAAGTTTTGTTTTAGAATGGAAGACCTGGAGGCGGAATTGATGACCACGACTGTTGTTCTAATAACCAAAAGTTTCGTCGAAGAGGTAAAGGAAGAACTGAAGATGATGAAAAAGAGGTAAGATTATTTCTGATACTAGTTTGCCAGAGCAGTAGGCGATCTGTGTACCTTTGTGGTCCCTTGCTTCCTTTCGACAGAAATTTTTTACTTGATTTAAGAAGACCATCTCCAAACACTGCTAAATGAGAAACAGATAAGCATTACAAAGACGTTAAAGAAGACACTAGTTTAATACGTTGTGCTGTATTATGTTATGGGATGATCAAAGACGAATGCGTAATGTTTAGGCCTCAAAAATGAAAAACTGTGTTTCTAGTTGCCTTGAAAACACCCATTACCTTTTTCATAGCATTTTCTTCTCAAAACGCTGTTCGATCTAGAGAATTAAATCGAAGATGCTCTTCCGTTTCACTACCCGCCTCCTTCATATAAAAGCCGAAGTGGAGCGGTAGGCTCACCTTTTCTTCTCTAGCCATCGTGCTGGTCACTTCGCTCCTGCTGCGTTTCGCATTCCCACGTTTCGCATTCCTCGGTAACGCCGTTCCCATGCCACGTGCCAAAGTGACGCCGAAGGACGGTTTATCGTCCCGCACTCCTTGTTCAGCGTCCTCTCAGGCTTTGCCAGTTGCAGACAATATTAAAGCCTTGAACTATAAACGACGTAACAGGATTCGTTGAAACAAGCGCTTCCACCTCCGAATCCTTTTCTTTCCGAGCCATCCCTGCCGTTGCCCTGCGACACTGCAGCTACGTCCCCAATTCCCTGTAGCCAGCCTCCGCCGGTACGGGACCTGTGTTCCCTTTCCGAAGAGCTCTCTCGAACTGAGGATCGATATGCTTGCCTTAAACGCCAACTTAAAGCTCGGAAGGTTGCTGCCAAACTGGCCTCCTCCGTGGGACCGCAACTCACTCCTCTGGATTTGTCTTCACATTCCTCTCAGCCGTCAGTAACTGGGCGTTCCGCCACTCAGCGGCCCGACGATTCACTCCAGGGCTCGAAATGAGCGGTATCGCATCGCAATTTGCACCACAAATTTAAACTTTAGTGATGCAAAATTAAATAACGTATCGCAGTTTAGCGACGCAACTGTATTAAAGGAGACAACATAATAGGCTAATCATGATCGTGGTGGCTGACACGGAGATACTAATCCCTCCCAATTTATAGGCAGGCCAAACATTGCACATGCATTCTGGGAAACCATTGGTCCTACCATCACCTTCGGTATTTAGTTGGTGGTGCTTTCGTTTCAGACACAGGTCAAAATAGTTTTAATGTGCATTGGATGCCATAGTCTTGACCAAGCATCCGTGTGTGTAGCAAAGTAAATGTGAAACAAAAATGGATATTGTTTCAAATAAAGTAAACGTTTGTATTGTTTTTTTACTAAATAAATTATTCTTTAAAAGTTGCTAATCATATTTTCGTGATTGCTATGCAAATTTCTATTTTGTATCTCATTTCTGCTATGCAATTTTTCTAAGACAATTCGAGCCCTGCACTCACCTCATACCAAGTGCATACTGTTATGGATGCTTCCCTTCAAACTTTTAAGCGAAAGGCACCAGTCCCAGCCTATACTTCGTCTTGGCTTGCTTCCATCCCTAAGCGCCACCGTCCGTCTATTGAGGACGCTGGTCCTTCTACCGTTCCGGATAATCCATCTCCACGTTCCGTTCCGCCAGCTTCTTTGCCGACTCTGCCCGTTCCTTCTGCGGACTACGACTTTGATTCTTATTACTCACCTGACCCGTCCGTTTCAGGACAGCCTGGCCCTCCGTTCCAGGGGTATCCTTATCACTCGGATATCCCTCTCCCTGAACTATTAAAAACTGTTGAAGGGACCATTCCGGACTGTTTCCTGTACAAGGCTTCCTCTACCTCCGACCCAGTCTCCAAGAACCTTGGCCCTGCGACTGGTTTCGACTTTGGCCTGCGTGACCATCTCCCACTCCAGCCTCCGTTGTTGGGACAGTCAACAACAGTTCTCACCACGTTACTCAGGACTGATGGCGTCCTCCTCGGGAACGGGACGCCTCTCGAATTGGACAAAGAGCCACCTCCACCTCGTCCGGGCCGTGAAAGGTACTTCTTCCGTCCCATTGGAGAAGGGACAGCCAATCCAAGAAACTTTGAGTCTTATCCTCAGTCGGAATTCCTTACCGCTGATACCAACTTGGACATCAGCTCCTCCCTCTATCTTGCTCGCAGAGCTGCAGTTCCTGTTTTCGTGCTGCGTGACAACGACCGCATCCTTCGCGTTGGTCTTCGTGCTGCGTCCCAAGCGGACGTCCTCAGCACTGCCACTAACGCACTGTGTGAAAGACTTCACGGAGAGACTCCTCCGGATGACACTCGCCAACTCGCCGCGATAGGCTCCAGCAGTCTTGTCAGGAGATAGCCTTTGAAATGCCCTGCGTCTTGAGGCTTGGGAGTATGCCAGTTGCCCCTTGGCTTGTCCCAGGTGGCAGTTTCATTTTTGCTCTGGCGTCCCTCCCGAAGGGTTCCACTCTACCAGCAAGGTACTTACAGGAGTTCCGGCGGCTGAGTTCTCAGTACGCCGGTTATCTGCGCCTGTTTACTGATGGGTCGAAGTCCGACGTTGGCGTGGCGTGTGCTTGTGTGTGTAAGGGTGTAACGGTTGCCCATCGCCTTCCATCAGGCTATTCTGTGTTCTCTGCAGAGCTTTTGGCTCTTGGTTTGGCGGTGGAATGGATCCTTGACCTTCAGGGCACGCATTTCATTGTCTTTAGTGATTCCATGAGTGCCCTAGAGTCCTTGGCGAATTACAATCCTCGGAACCCCTTGACACAACGTGTCCAAGCTTTGCTTTCCCGCTTGCCTGGCCAGCGGAAAACCGTGCTTTTCTGCTGGATCCCGGGCCATGTTGGGATAGCAGGGAATGAACAAGCTGATTCTGCTGCGAAAGGGGCCCTTTCTGGCCCTCTCGGTAGGGATCTCAGCCTAGTTCCCTCAGATGCCTTTCCAACTCTGCGTCTGAGGTTACACGCTTTTTGGCAAACCTTGTGGGACAGACAGGACGGTAATAAGTTACGGGCCATTAAAGGCACTGTCGAGGAGTGGCACTCGGCGTGCCGCCGCAGTCGCCGTGAGGAGGTTGTGTTGGCCCGTTTGCGGATTGGTCACACCCGACTTACTCACTGTTTCCTTTTGCGGGGGGTTGACCCTCCTGAATGTTCTTGGTGTCGACGGCCACTTACGGTCCGGCACTTACTTGTTGATTGTCGCCATCTTGATGGTGTTCGTCGTCGGTTCCATCTTCCGCATGACATTGCGCGTCAGTTGGGCGATAAGTCTGTCCTCCTGTCCGGTGTTTTTCAATTTTTGCAGGAGGTCAGATGTATGACAAGATTTAGATTAGGGGTTTGAATAACATCTCTGTAATGTGTGGTGCAGTGGCAACCCGGACCACTGCACTGTGACTGAGGTTGGCGCTAATGACCAAGTTGTCGACGCGCCATTAAGCCTCAATCCCCCCCCCCCCCCACTCGCCAACTAGCGTTCCTCATCAATCATATCTTTAGGAAGAGTTGCTTTGCTACCTACCATGCCATGAATTGGTTTACGCGCGTGCTCTTCAACTCCACACTCCGCTTACGAAAAATAGCCCTGAACACTGTTCCTAATCTCCACGATTCAACTCGTCATCTTCTTCGGAATCGGCCCATCCACGAATCAGAATCCCTTTCCGCGGACTGATTCCTAAAGTGGCCCCTCACCTTGACATGTCCCGCAAGCCTCGTTACAATAAGAACCGCCAGAATCGACATCCGCGTTCCGCCCCATCCTCCTAGCTTGACCAACCTATGGAAGATTGGAAGGTCACGAAGACATCAGACCCTGCTCCACCTTCGGTGCCACGTTCCCATCGCCCTTTCCACCCCGTTCCCAGGGACGAGGACGTGGTCGTTCCCTGGGATGCCCCTCCACTCCTAACAGACGTCAACGTTCCTCCTCTCGTTCCCGGACCAGGGGACGTGACAATTACTGACATTCCACCTCCCCCATAAGAGGTAGGGGGATGTCTTTGGTTCCATGTCAAAGCTTGGCAGAAGGTAACCTCCGATCCAGTGATTCTTTCTATTATGTTAAATGGCTTCAAGCCAAAGTTTTTACAGAAGCCCCCTGTGCAAGACCCACCTTGGGAACTGGAAGCACCAGCCCCCATTCCGCTCCGGACGGAAATAGCGTCCCTCCTTAAAAAACAAGCAATTCGTGTTGTGTTGCCCCCGTTCACCCCAGGCTTTTACAGCAGCATCTTTCTATGCAGCAAGAAATCAGGCGGAACGCGCCTCATTTTCAACTTAAAACCACTGAATCAGTTCATCCTCAATCCACATTTTCAAATGGAAACAGTCTCCTCCATCCGAGACTCATTACAACCCAACGATTGGACAGTGTCACTAGATCTTGCGGACTCATACCGTAAATCGTAGATTAAACGCCCATGGGCTTATGCAGTTAATTTGACAAAAATAGGGGAGGTGTGCTTTAAATCAAGCCTTATCAATTTTCTAACCTTTCTGGAGATCTATTACGGAAAATTCTAAGCTTTTGAACCATCTCTGAAAGACCAATTTTTACATCCTTTTAATTGCTGTGAAGAAGGGAGGAGGCTTAGGTGAGAGATGCCCAGGCCTTGTGCAGGTGCTAGGAGCTAAAGGAAGAGTCCACTATTACTACAGGGAGGGCGAAGGGGCCAGTAAACATAGCAAGCAGTACTATCTTTATGCACATCATGTAACTTTTAGGTAATTTTTCGTAGAAAAACGACAATTTGGGGGTGGGCCTTAACTCCAATATTTCATGATTCTGACTTTACAGCATTTTAGGGGGTGATGGGCTTTAGCTTCAACTTGGCTTTTAATACACGATTTACGGTACCTTCACATTCCGCTTCATGTCTCTGTCCGCCACCTATTCGTTTTCTACTAGACGGAACGGTGTTCGAGTTTCTCTGCCTTCCCTTCGGACTGAACGCCGCCCCATGCCTCTTCACCATGGTCCTACGTCCCGTTCTCGCCTATCTCCACCAGCAAGGTATCCGCATCCATGCCTTCCTAGACGACTGTCTTCTACCCTATCCCAACCAGTCAACACTCTCCAACAATCTACACAACGTCGTGTCTCTTTTTCATCACCTAGGACTGGGGATAAACCTTCCGAAATCTCTTCTCCAGCCCGCTCAATCTTTCGTGTTCCTCGGAGTATTCTTCGACCTCAAACACTCAACAGTCATGCCATCCCCGGAACGCATCAAAAATCACCTACGTTCCACCAGCACCTTCCTGCACATGCCTCTCCACACTTTCCGAGATCTCGCCTCCACCATCGACTCCTTCACAGACCTCGTTTCTTACGGCAGGTGGATGGCACGGCCGTTAAATCATTACCGTTCCGCTCATTGGGGCAATCCCCAACTGACTCTATTTTTGCCGTCCCAACCTCTCGGTCCCTCCTTCCCCATTGACTCCTTCAGGTGGTGGACGGACGTCCTCCACCTGACAGCTACAGTTCCTCTTCACGAACCGCTCCCTCAGGTCCATCTTTTCACGGAAGTATCCCAATCAGGTTGGGGCGCCCACATCGACATCCTTACCATCTCAGGCGAATGGCCAACTGGAATGACGTTCCACATCAATCACCTAGAACCATTAGCAGTTCTCCTCGGCCTTAAACATTTCCGGAACCATGTGGCAGGGCAAACAGTACAATTACACAACAAGTACAAGTATACAAGTTCACATAGACACACAATTGCTGTTGCTTACCTTCGGAAGGGAGGCGGGACGCGCTCCCTGTCCCTCCATCAAGTAAACTCTCAGATTTTTCAACTGTGCATCCAACTTCATGTCTACCTCCTGCCACACCACATTCCATGGTCGCTGAACGTGATTGCCGATTTCCTCTCTCGATGGGAGCCACCTACCAGCGAATGGTCGCTACATTCAACCATTTGCTCCGTCCTGTTCCGTCTCTGGGATCACCCGATGGTCGACCTCTTCGCCACGATGTACAATGCCAGACTTCACCTGTTCATTAGCCCCTTCCCAGATCCTCGTGCTTGGGCAGTGGACGTATGAACCTTGAATTGGTATCACCTCTACGCATATGCCTTCCCCCCTCCCCCTTTTGTTCTACGCAAAATCGCCGACTCGCACGGATGATTCCTTGTAATAGCACCAAATTGGCCTGTAGCAGCTTGGTTCCCAACTAGTCGGCCTACTCATCAACTCTCCTCATTGTCTCCCGAGCCGTCTGGATCTCTTGTCCCAACACAAAGGAACGGTCCTCCACCCAAACCACCAGGCATTACGACTTCACGGGTGGCTACTATCATCCAGCTCTTCCGAGCATCTGGCGTTCTTGATGACGAGGCCTCTCGCATTGTAACACGAGCCGTCCGATCCTCTACCAATAAGATTTACGACAGTCACTGGAAACGATGGCTTCGTTGGTGTGTCACAGAACAGGTTAATCCAATCTGTCCCCCTTTACACGACCTCTCCGGTTCCTTACAACTCTGTTCAACAGTGGACTCAGGGCCTCCACGATCTTAGTATACCGCTCCGCCCTGAATGCTGTTTTCAAAGCAGCTGGTAACAAAGACCTCCCACCGATTACAGTATTTCGTCTTTAATCCATTCCTTCCACCTGGACCGTCCACGTACTACACGACTGTTTCCCGATTGGGACCTGTCCATCGTCCTTACAGCACTCATGGCTCCACCCTATGAACTTATGAGCCCATCAAGATTCAGCCACCTTACAAGGAAGACAGTGTTCCTAGTGGCTCTAGTCACCTGCCTCCGATGCAGCGAATTACAAGCCCTTTCTGCCACTGAAAAAGACTGCTTCTTTCTGTCTGACTACACTGTTGTAACGCCGACTCCAAGAACATCATTCCGTGCTAAGACTCAGAAACCCGACGAACGAGCCCGTCCCTTCATCATTCCTTCCCTATCAACCATCCTAGGGGACGAAGAGGAATGGGCTCTCTGCCCAGTTCGGGCTATTCGTTTCCATCTAAAGGCCTTTAAACCTATACGACGAGGACATTCTCAATTATTTCTCCCGTTTAGTAATAAAGTTGGCACAACTTCAACACGCATGAATGCCACCTGGCTTAAAAGGGTTATCGTACAGGCCTACGAAGCACTCGACATCAACTGCGTCTCTGAAGGCACCAGAATAACAGCCCATAAACTTCATGCAATCTCCACCTCCTGGGCATACTACAACAACATTCTCATCACTGACATAATGGAAGCTGCCTCCTGGAGACATCCCACAGTCTTCACGTCCCACTATCTCAGAGATATGTCCCATCAAGCTGAGGGACTTTACCGTATCAGGCCATTAGTTGCTGCCCGACGTATACTTTGACCCCTTTTACACAATTATTTTCTGTGAAGGGAACCGGTCGCTACCTGAGGGCACTTGAGTCAAATGGTGCACACCGCCCTGACAAAGTCTATGGAATTGCTATAAAAAAGGTAATGGATATTTTCAAGGCAACTAGAATCTCCAAAATACCAGTATTACCTGGTTGATTTTGGTTTCTATTGCCTGTTGAAAATATAAATATCCTTGGTCCCACCCTCCTCCCCTCTTGTTGCCATTTGGGCACAATAGAGGTCCGAAAAGGTGAGCATACCGCTCCGCTTCAGCTTTTATATGAAGGAGGTAGCGAACCGGAAGGACATCTTCGATTCAGTTTCTCTAGATTAAACAGCATTTTGAGAAAGAGAATGCTATAAAAAAGGTAATGTATATTTTCAACAGGCAATAGAAACCGAAATCAACCAGGTAATACTGGTATTTTGGAGTTTTTACAGGTCCTTAAAAACCTGTGTTAAGAGACTGAAGTTCAGTTCTTCTCTTAACAAAACGAATTCGTATTCCTCATTCACAGGTCTGTTACACGTCCATCTTGGACTTCGACACTTGTCTTCTGCCATGAGTGACATTTCTCATGCACGCACGTCGCATGTGGAAGCTAGTCTCAGTAAGAGACTGCTCCCTTGTGACTCGCACCGTCACACCTGGAAATGTCTTGGGAAAACATATCTGAAATTTCAAGCTGGAATTTGTTATCTACTGCAAAACTGAATAATATGATGCATGGTAGATGGTGTCTAGGTAGAAAGGAACGATTCTCAGTGGGTGAAAATTTTAAAGTAACTTTTCTTTTTCTTCTGTTAATTTAGATTCACAACCGGACTGTCAACATAATGAGGAGAGCCCTCGCCCTTCTTCAGATATTTGCAGTTACACAGTTTGGCTGTGGCTCGGAACACTTCCACAAAAACTCCCTAAAGAAGACTACAAAAGGCAACCATTGGGGGTAAGGAAACATTTGATAACAGGTTCCCATTGACCCATGTGTATCTTCGGTCCATTTACATGTTTATCTAGTACCGTGCTCTCCTGATTATAAGACGACGCAAATAAATTGCATTTGGGCTAAAAAAAAATTTCAGACAAATAAATGGCTGCAATTATAAGACTGACAACATTCTCAAGACTAATAAAATACCACTTTTAATTTTATTAGTTGGTGTAGTAGCAACTCATCCTGTACTGTATTTTACCCCAATATTTTTAATAACATGTTTAATTTAAACTGATTATTGAGTCTGTTTTAAAATAGATTTTGGTTTTTTGCAATAGTTCAAAAACTGTTTGATCCACTAGCTTTGGATTAGAACGATTGGATAGCTTTAAAAAATAAATGTTGTAACAGATTTGGACGCGAATTGAAGGACAGATTTGATGCTACAGTGTTGAAGGTGCAAGGTTGGGAAAAAGTGCCACGTTTTTGACAGTATGCCAATGGATGTCCGATAACACTTCTGGAAATAAAAAAAATAAAAAAATGGAGTTTGCTAGATTTACCATCGCCAGCTTTGTTATAATAGTGGGTGAGTCCAATACTTCTAACAGTACCAGAGCACTGTACTGTTAATTTTGCAAAATTAGTTCAGTTTCAAATGTTATTTAAGTTAATAAAAAACACTTAAGAACGAAAAATGTATGCCAAATGTTCTGCTGATGCTGCGATTCTTGCTTCCCTTCCACATGTGACTGCAGTTCATGCAGCACCCAACGTTTCATAACAGCGTCAAATGATGCGGTAGCTTCCCAAGTAAACAATGCATCAAAGTAGGCACCGGTATGCACAACATCTTCATGTGATGCAGGAGATGAAAAATGCACTCATGTAGCACCAGAAGTGATGGGTAATCACATGACATGTTGCATTTCTGGGGTCAACATCATTTGCAGCGGGCATAGTACACACATTGTTAGAATCGGCAATAGTTTGATTAGTCACGCTTATCTGTCGACCACCGTGGCGATTGTTGATTTGAAGCCATAGCACGGTCGCTGTAAGCAGGATGTTGCATACTGACAAAAGTACAGCACTTTTAAATGTAATGGGTGGCGAGAAACGATATTTGGCATTTGCTTCATCACTCGGCTATGTTGCGTTAATGCATGGAAGGACCGACAATGCCGCACCTCGTGGCATTCCAACAGGGGGAACATTTTCCAGCATTAGAGGCGGCATTGTGCCGCTGTGGACGACGGGAATGGGTGACGGTGACCCTGAATCCTGTTCACCAAAAGCCAACATGCCCGGTAATGCAAAAGCGGTGGAGAATCGTGATCACTCTCAACCGGAATTGAACGACCACTATCAGCTACGATTACATTTAGTCACAGTCAAGAATAACACATGAAAAAGTGTATAAACGGTCACAGAGACGTATTGTCACACACACGGTAGATGTAAAATAGTAAAATAAAATAGTCAGTACCACTAACATGTAAAGAGTGTTACGACAAAATAGTCACAATACCGCAGCAAGAAGCCAAGGCAAATAGTTCAACGAAAGTTTGTATAAATAACACTCACCACAAAGCCGACGAACGTTGCTGATGCCCGTACATGTTACTTGCAGAAGAGTCAGCGATGAGATGGCACAAATAGACACACAAAAAATAGACCATCACTACGATTATTGTGAAACTAATCATCAAATTTACTGGACAAATATCCGAGCAACATTCGCCCACTTTCACTGTAGATTGTTCATAATCTTGCAAATGCTCATAATCTTGAAAAAACCAGAGGCCGAGGTCCTACCGCCATACAGCCGTACTGTGTCTCTATGGCTCAGCGGTAGGAACTCGGCTTTTGGTTTCAAAGATCGTCGGTTCGATCCCC
This sequence comes from Lithobius niger, assembly GCA_023313725.1. Lineage (NCBI taxonomy): Eukaryota > Metazoa > Arthropoda > Chilopoda > Lithobiomorpha > Lithobiidae > Lithobius > Lithobius niger. The sequence goes on from JAHWFP010175349.1 coordinate 11,761, forward strand.
CTTTTAGGCAGTTTTGCCATTTAAATCCAAAAGGCAACGTAAATAGGTTTGGAGCTGTATTTATTTGACGCTTGTTGAGCCGTCGGCTTTCCGTACTGTTTATTTAGGCCATCGTGGCAAGTTGCCTGAAGAAGCAGATCTGGTTCGTGTCAGTCAGTTCTGGCACGGGCAGTGAGAGAGACTACCAGGCTGCTTTAGCGGCGGTGGTATCTCAGTTGGCCTTTTAGGTATTACATTGGCTCTCTAAGATTTCCTGGTTTGGTCCTCCACTTACAACAGCGCTTTCGACATTTTATAATAAATTTTTTTTTTTTTTAATAAAAGAGTTAATTAAAAAAAAAAGTGATGGTGGTGGTTAAGTTTAACCAATTAAAATTGTAATTACTTCAGCTAAAAGTATTAAGGCTGAACAAGCCTATAAATAACTACAAATGGAAAACCAATTCTTGTTGCATTTTTGGGCTAACTATAAGACTGCTATCAGTAGGAAACTAATAACAAGCTTATATCCATGAGAAAGAGAATGATTTGAAGTGTTGGACGAAAGCGTCTACTTAGTAAACTATGACGTTGGCTGAAGCAAACATCCAAAATTTGCTCTCTGTGGCATGAAAGACATTATTTCATCAATGCATTTTTAAAACTATGTGAACTGAACGACTTTGTTATTTGTCAGAAGTTAACTTTCGTTTTATTTCCAGAGATTTAAGAGCAAAACTGGAAATAGCTGTGGACCACGTATCCGTTATTGCTTCCGCACAAGATCAACCTGTCGACAGTGATTATACAAGTGACTCGGAGGATGTAAGACTTTTGCATTTCCCTAAATCATGCATGCCTTTTTTTGTGTGTGACAAATGTAACAATTTTCTTTTTAGGAATCTTTTTCTTTTTTACTTGCCATTCCAAAAATAAACACTACCTGTAATTTTTATTGCATTCAGTTCCTGAGTGCTTGTTACCCTGGAGGAATCCAAACTCTCTGAGATACGCCCAGCTCAGTCACCCACCTGCGCTTGCGCAGCCAGGCACGTGCAGCCCTCCATAAATGGTGTTACGGCGTTAGCCAGCCATCTCTTTTCCTCCAGCCTCCGGCCGTGACACACCGCCATTGTTACCCTCCCGCTTCAACGTTCGCCGAAAGCTTCAACATTCGCCGAAAGACCCCACCCATGATGCAACATTTCATCCACCCTGCGTTCATCGAAAGTTACTCTCTCACCTGAAGAGTGATGCGTTCGCCGAAGGCTGATGGAAGATGACCTCCCACTGCTGGATCGTTCTTCCCCTACATCATGTTCACGTGTGTTAGATGTCCACGTTCGCCGAACATCAGACTCGTCCATCGTAAGCCGTGTACGCCGAAAGACTCAGTCCTTGGCTGCTTTACGTCGCCTTTGTCACCTTTGCTTCAGTTACGTTTGCCGCAAGACCTCCACGTTCGCTGAATGTCCCCACCTACGAAGAAATCCTCCACATTGTCCTACGTTCGGCGTGTGCAACGTTCGCCGAAAGTTTCCTGTACCCTTCCCTGACGTGTATGTTTTCATCGAATGCGACAACGTCTTCGTTTTCTCTCTTCAATCGTCCCTCCATGACTCCAAGTGGAAATACTACCCTTTTCACCTATGGTGCTGCGTTCGCTGAATGTTCATCTAGTTGACCCTTCACTGAAAATCTTTTTCACTTGCCTTCGCTGAAGTACATGTGGATGAAGCCCTCTTTGAACACACTTGCATTGTACCTTTCTCCAATTGCACATCCGTTCGCCGAATGCTCAAGTTGAAGTCTTTTCACCAATATCCTGCCCGTACACGCTCTTAATCGGAATTTTCATTTTGCGCTCGCCGAGAGATTCTCCAACCTTCCCGTTGATGTTTCTCTTCATTGGCTCGTTGCTCGACACCCAATTCCTGATCGTCTGAACCGCCCTGAACAACGACACGTTCGCCGAATGCCAGCATCAGTCAAAACCCGCCCTTTAATTTACCGAACGTTCACCGAACATCTCTGCAGTCCTGCCGAAGATTGAATGTTCGCCGAACTTCTGATCAATGACACATCAACCTACCTTGAGTTCACCTGCAGCCCATGTTGTTTTCCTTCACTGAAAACTCACTCTACCGGGATCATCCCGAAGAATCAAGCCCTCTATGCCAATCATCATCTCTTGCTCGCCGTGTGCGCATCGCCTCAAAGACTCTCCGGCTTCGCCCATTGAAAGCACCCGGATGTCCCTTCGCCGAACTTACCTTCGCCGCAAGCTAAAGTATTCGCCACAACTGTTAACCTTTCGCCGAAGGGGACCCTTTGTCCCTCCCTTCTTCATCTTCATCGGGAACGCTCGCCTTCGACCTTCGCTGCAAGCGTCATGAACGTTCGCCGAACGTGCCGCCTTTACCTTTAATCGCAAGCATCACGAATGCTTACCCTTAATGTTCACCGAACGTCACACTCGAAGAACCTTTGCCGAAGGTCTCTCACTCGTCCTCTCACCTGAATCTTCACTGGAAAGCCTTCGTGGAGCTGCCGCTTGGATCCTTCGTCCCTCCCACTCCAGGCCAGCCCACCGCCTGTCGACCCAAGCATTGTTGTCTTTGCAAGCGTCAAGAACCAAAAGCAATGCCTTCACCAAATGCCAAGCCTTCACTGAAAGCTAAGCAAACAAGCTAAGAAAGTTCGTCGATGACCCTTCAACTCTTGCTTATGTAATTCTTCATTCGAAGACCTCTCGTTGATGTCCCTCATCCTGAAGCAGACAATGCTTCACTTCTGCCAAAGTGGCCTACAACTCCTCACTTCTCAGGACCCTGATTCTGAACCTCTTGCTGCGGACCCTGCATCCTGCAGCCTTCATCGAACCTTTTCACTCTGATTCCATTTCAGACTGTTCCCACCTTAACACTTTTCCATCATCATGTGCAGTCACCAACAAAACAACACGTTAACTGATCGCCACTGTCTCACAAAACTATGGACTGATTCCAACGGGAAACTCAAACCTTTCGTCCCCATTCACTTCTCACCCAACCCATTCATGTTGACTCTGGGACCCACATGTCGTCCAGCACTTCACAGCAACGTTCTGCGCACACCCTTTGCATGCGGTCGCTGCCCCACCAACTCCCGAAGTGGCTGCTCATACCCCTCATCGCGGAACAACTGCCATCCACCCTGGGATAACGCCTAAACCACGTTCTCCAATCCTCATGCCCTGTTTAACCAATCATGGATAAACCTCACCACTCATTCTCACCGACCTGACTCGTCATTCGTCATGAGCCACTCACACCCCTCTGAGGCCCAAACCTTTCAACATGTTACATCGCACTCCACGCGACAATCACCCCTGCGTTCCAGACTGGACTAACCCACGCAAACATTCGCTGTTCTGCCTTCAAACCCATGAACCCATCCGATGACCTTCATTCGGAACAATCTCTCTGCAATTGAAAACCTCGTACTCAAACCTCTGGAACCGTACTTCCGTTCATGTTCTCCAAACGCATCTGCCTTTTACCCGGAATGAACTACTGCTTAACGGGAAACCTTCAGCCTTACCACCCGGACAATCATGAACACCACCCATAACCCTTCAACCACAGCAGTCAACACGTAACCTGACTCCTCGGAAACCCATCGTCATCCTCCAAGATGGAACTCTTCAAGGACCGAACAACAAGTCAAGCATCTCCTTTAAACCTTTGACTTAATCCCCCCCCCCCCCTTCAAAGCCAACGCTGGAATCTTGAAACTCACCGAACTAATTCACCAAGTCGCTTTGGCAAAGGAATGTTCCCTCTCCACTCGGACAGCCTTGCGCACTAAAGTCGGTCGTGATCTGAGAATGTTGCATGTGCAACTAATCCACCTCAACTCATTAACTGGTGACCCAGCTCACACCCTTGGGAAGTCGCCATGTTGGTGCCCGCCACCTATATTGATGAGGTCAACTGAATGCAATAAAAATTACAGGTGATGTATATTTTCAGCAAGTAGAAAGCCCAATTTTACCTGGCAGGGAGGTCAAAATTGGTTTCTATTGCCTAAAAGAAAATATACACTACCTGTAATTACCCACCCAACCTCCCCTCTCGAGTCACCATCATGGCAGACATATTGTGAGGAAAAGTAGATGACTAGCTAACGCCGTAACATCATTTATGGAGGGTCTGAACGTGCCTGGTCGCTCATGCGCAGGTGGGTGACTGAGCTGGGCGTATCTAGAGAGTTTTGATTCCTCCAGGGTAACAAGCACTCAGGAACTGAATGCAATAAAAATTACTGGTAGTGTATATATACTTTCGGGCAATAGAAACCAATTTTGACCTCTCTGCCAGGTAAATTGGGCTTTTTATTACCGTTTTATTTTTTAATTGGATTGTGTGTCTTATTGTAAAAATGTCTTCCAATACTATTCAAAACAAAGAACAAATTATTGAAATAACCAAGAAGGTAAAACTTAACGTTACTTGCAAGCTTGCAAGAAAATAATTTCAACTGCTGTTTAGATGATGGTCTATTCCAGTTAGTAGATATTCTGTTAAAAAAAGAAGGCATGTAATACTACGAGTTAATCAACGGAAGCCCACTTTTAAAATTCTGTCAGTTGTTACGTGAGAATGAAACAGTGTTTGTTAGAGTGATCAATCACTGTCTGTAAAGTGGCACGATCACCGTTTGAAAGTCTGCAGAATCTGGCAACGTTTAGCATTATCTAGTACTTGCTTGCACCAAGCGAAGGAATGCACAATGGTTTTTCTTTTAACGAAACAAACAAGCCACGACCTCCTAAATTCTTGAGTAAAAATATGGTATGTCCTCATGCACCTGTGGGCAAGCTGTTACGATTAACAATATCACTGCTGCTAGATGGTGCCATGGTGTTTGATTTTCAATTGGTGATAGTGCCACCTTTAAGAATCCACAACTTTTTCAGTTGGGGATGATTATGCAAACAAAGGTAATTTCACCCAGTTTATATATTTTTAGGATGCATATAATACATATACAGTACATGCATGTGTATACGTGGATGTTCGCTCTTTTGGTGTATAAAAATATCAAAACGTCAATTTTTACTTTGAAAGTGTCCAGCAAATTCGTAAGCTTGATTTCCATTATCTTCGCTAATTCTCAAACATAAAACGGTCTCAAACAATCTTTTGCTGTTGCCTGCTTTATTCCTAGTGAACATACGAACCCTATAACAGGGTTCAGACAAAACCTGGAAAACCCGGAGAACCTGAAAATCTCTGGGAAAATGAAAACAGAGCCAAAATCACAGGGAAGTTTCAGGGAAAACTAGACTTTTATTCAAAATCAGGGAAAAGACAGGGAAATTTGAAAAAATGCCTTTTTGTGTGATCAGCAAGTTCCATTGAATTAGCCGATCAGGAACAAAATCCTAGGCTAGTAGTAAGTATTTTAATTTGTGCTTTAAATGTTCAAGTATTTTAGACATAGCTTCAATAAACTAAATCTTAGGCTGATACCCATATCTGTGATGAAAAGTCTCTAAACAGCTATTTTCTGGGATATTGGATTATTTTCATACAAATATTAATAAAAACATTAGCTATACTGCCTGTTTCCCTAACTAAACATCTTGTAAGCCCCAAAGCAGAATTTTCTGCCACTTTCTGCGACACCAGTTGTCAGGGAAAAATTGTCTGCAGCTTATCTGCTTTTTTCGTATGGCTACGTGCACATGTATTGGTTTTTACTGAATAACTTTTCAGTGCTTTATTCTATTGATCTGGCTCTTCCAGCAACGGAAAGGTCTCGTCGAGACGATTAAAATGGTATATTGGAATGTCCAAATCAGTCAAATATTAGCGAAACGGCAGAAATTTGGTCAAAAGGGCACCTTTTGTCCGTGACTGATTATCTGCGACATAGTCGCACGTCGCACCCCTTTCTGCCTTCGGGCTTGTAAGCACCTGGAAATTACCATTGGATGCACCTGGAAAACCTGGAAATATCAGGGAAATTGGGAATTAAAAAATTGTCTGAACCGTGTATAACTGTTGTACAAAATTGGTATATTTTGTGTTTCTGGCAGCGGAGTACAATTTTTATGCTTTATTCTGAAGGCTCCAGTTGTGCAGTGTAATGAGAAATTGGCGACAGCAGTACGGAAGGACTTGGCCACTGCTATACGAGACCTCCTTCAACATGGATTAATGCCTGTAAGTAAAAGTTAGTTTGCAATAACCCTTGTTCAAGAGATAAAGATTACAATTTTAAAACTACCTTCCATAGTACAGTGTAGTAATAATGACTATGATGTTGTATAATATGGTCTAAATTTGAATTTTTGTTTTGTAGGTTGGTCAAAGCAACAGTTTAGTCCCCATGATGGGATGTTTTTCAACTCGTTCGTCAGCGGCGGTTAAGCTGATGCATATCTGGGAATTACTTTTAAAATATTATGAAATCAAGGTATGTAACCTGTAAAATGTATTAGAAAATGACTTCGTTTTACCGTAAATCGTGTATTAAAAGCCCAGTTGAAGCTAAAGCCCACCTCTTAAACTGCTGTAAAGTCAAAATCATGAAATATGGAGTTAAAGCCCACTCCTCCAATTGTCGTTTTTCTACGAAAAATTACCTAAAAGTTATACGATGTGAATAAAGATAGTACTGGTTGCTATGTTTACTGGCCCCTTCTCCCTCCCTGTAGTAATAGTGGACTCTTCTTTGAGCACCTGCACAAGGCATCTCTCACAGAAGCCTCCTCCCTTCTTCACAGCAATTAAAAGGATGTAAAAATTGGTCTTTCAGACATCGTTCAAAAGCTCGAATTTTCTGTAATAGATGTCCAGAAAGGTTAGAAAATTAATAATGCTTGATTTAAAGCCCACCTCCTATTTTTGCCAAATTAGCTGCATAAGCCCATGGGCGTTTAATCCACGATTTACGGTATATGTTGATCATGTCCACAACTGATATCATAGTTCACTTATATCTTATCACGGTGAATTTATCTCAACCCTTCCATGGCCAAGGTCTTTTTCGCTCCATAAATGACCAAGGTGTGGTCCAACGGACCACACATGAAAAATCAATGAACGACTCAGTATTTGCAAATTTATTTGCTATTTGCATGTTCAAACATGAATGGGAATTTTAAAAAAGACTTTTAGGAACAAATAAGCAACAAAGAACAAGTTTCAGAAAGAGATTTTACGTTTACATATTTCGGTTAAACACTTAACAGTAACAATAGGAAATAAAAGTACTTCATACGCTTTTTGACGACTAGGAGTCAATCTTTTAACTAACAAACAGTAGCTTCATCATTGCTGCAAAGAGTACAGATAATTATCTTAGGTTTATTGCAAATATTTTGCTATATTTAGAGGACATTTGTCTTTGTTGCGGCTTTCCGGTTGTTGCGCGCTACTAATGCAAACATTGCATCGGCCTTTCCTTCAGGGGTCGTAGAGTTCCTACTTTTTCCTTACTTCCTTCTTTTCTAATTCTTTATTTTCATACTTTTTTCCTGTTTTCAGATGTACAGTTCCCTACTTTTTTTCAGCCATGCTTATTTTGTTTGTAAATTTAAGTGTAAATTTGTTGTGTTGGAAGACGGTGTGGAGGGTTCCTACAGAAGGCTCAGACATCGTAGTTGTTATAAACGTAGGATTGAGGCTTGGATTCGCAAGTCATTTAGCAAAATCTGCAAATCGGGCGCAGAAATGCAAACAAGTTATTAGGGCACGAAGCTTCTGCAGGAAACCCAATCTAAATATGTTGTGAAGTTTACCTTGGAAATTGGAAGACATCGTAAACAAACAAAACATGCACAATTTCAAGATCAAAGATATTTGAACATGCAAGATATTGCAAAATTTTCGATAGTCAATTGCACCAGAGATGTTAAACTCAGCCACCCTCTCCAATGCCGGTTGCCACTCGCTATTTAGCGAATGGAAATCTGCAGTTGGCGACTTGGAATTTAGCTTACTCGCCAAAATGGCGACTAGCAATAGAGAATGATGCTCAGAGATTCACAGATTTGTAATGGCTACGTAATTGCTTCATTAATACTGGAGTTAAAAAGATTTTACAATCTAGTAAATGCATAAATTAGAAAAACCAGGCATCGTGCAAAGATCTATTTGGTATGTGGTAAGCAAAAATTGTGAAATGGCGAGTGTTTTGTAAGGTGTACTGGCCAAGTGGCGACTGCTACTGGATTCACATTCGAGAGGGTTGCATCAGGCACACTCGCAAGTCAGCAGAAAAACTTCATCAAGCAGGCGATGGCGTTATTTAAATTCAGCGATTGGCGGGACCTCCTGTAGGGGTGTGCGAGCTCAATAATTTGTCTTTGAGTCGTTTCGAATCGAGTCTCGAGTGATAATTCGAGTCTCGAGTCGAGTTTTTCAAAAATTTAAATTTAAATTTAAGCTGAATGTCAACTGTCAAGTTACAATATAAAATCGTCGGCTTCTCTTACATTTGTTCCCTTAGGCCATTTAAAAAAAGAAAGTTGTTTCTCGGGCGGAAAAAAAATTTTTTCCATGCGGGCGGACGGTTTTTTTTTTTAATTTTTTTTTAGCCACACCAACAACAATAATAATTGCTGTTGTTAAGAATAATAATAGATACTAATAATACGAGTATTAATGATATACTCTGATCCCTATTGTTGGTGTGGTGCTCGTGATGGTTTTTTTTTGTCCGGTGTCTCGTAATCATATTTTGTTGCAAGCGCTGCGGTAAATAGCAAGGAAAATGAAAAAAAAAAAGGTTCGTGCGGCGGCTTTTAGGCGGTGCGGCGATGCCTGAGAAACAATTTTTTTTTTTTAATGGCCTTACGTTTTCATGCAGAATAGTTACACGAGTTTTTCAAAACCTTTAATTAAGATCAATGTTAACTGCCAAGTTTTAAGCCACTCTTTACAGTCGTTAGTCTGCCTTAGTGTAAGTTTTCATGCAGGAAAGTGAATTCGCTAGCGTGCTCTGTCCAGAGTCTGGCCCGCCTTTTTGTTATAACATTTCCGATGGTCGAACTTATTTTTTTCTAGTTTTTTAAAATTTTAGCTTTATTGATATCTGCAACACTGCATGACAAACTCAACACCGGAAACTCAAACCATTCCAGCTCTTGCGTTCGCATTATCTTGTTTTTAACTTCCACCTAAAAACGGTCCCTAGAACGAGTCTGCTCAAGTAATCTCAAGCCCAGTGCTTGCTACCAAGCACGCGTTTCTATCAGAGACTAAAAGTATAAATTAAAAACTAATTATTAACACTGTAACACCTAAGAATGTAAGATGTTATTTATTAATTAATTACTTTTTATTGATTTCTGCTATGCTTCACTTGACAAACTCAAAATACTTGGAACATTCGAGCTTTTGTAAGAAGGGTCGAGTCGAGCTTGAGCCCAAGTCGGGATTCAACTCGAAGTTTTCGAGTTTTGCTCACCCCTAGCCGCCGGTATATGTTCGTCGTTTCTCTTCGTGTCCTTTAGTACCTTGCTGAACTCTCCGCGCAGTAGCAACTAAATTCCATAGGGCACCAGGATTAGAAGGCCATGCTGATGAATATCCTGGGACCTTCTAATCCAGAAATTCAGTTCCTACTGCGCGGAGAGTTCAGCAAGGTACTTAGGGGCAAGTGGAACAACGGCCCAACAAATACTATAGGCCCTGCCAACCGCCGAATTTACGCTGTCATCTGCTTAGTGTGCCTGATGAAGATATTTTGCTGGGTTTAACATCTCAATTGCCATTGACTATCGAAATTTTCCAGATAATGTAGTATTCCAATATCTTCGATCTTGAAATTGTACGAGTTTTCTTCCTTTACGAGGAGACCCATCAACTTATTCTTTTGCCACACTTTGTTGTTAAAATTTGCCATTAACCAAACTTTTTTTTCCATAGTTTAACTTGTAACTACATTTCTGATTTTCAGAATGGAAAGCAATATAACTCCACACCAGCAAGAAAACTTTCACAGAGCTTTAATCTTGAAATAGTAGGAGGTACTGCAATTACTCCAAAACAAGTGAGTCCAAACGTAACCTTCAATCTGCAAGCCGTAATTGTTTGGGACCCGGCGCAGTTCGATTCTAATTGTTTTAATGTTTCAGACACTACTGGGAACAATAGATAGTATAATGTCGACTCACACACCATTAAAGAGAAGTCACGACTCCCATTTCAAGGCCTTCGTGTGTGCTGCTTTAAAGTGAGTTTAAGTTGTCACAAGCTGAGCTGCTAAAAGTTTTTACAATTTAGCTAAGAACTTGGATTATCATAATCAGATTTTTAAAGATTACTTTGATACTTTTCAAATCATAACTTACTTTTAGTTAGCTTTGTAGACCTTTTTTTGAATGCAACATGCTCATTTTTACTACGATCTACAACAAATCTAAAAGTTCAAAGTCATGCTATGACCCAAAGTTAAACAAAGCACACATACGTCTTTTCACCTGGTCACAAAAGTATGTTAACTGTTTTGTCTTCAGCAGGCACACGAGGCTTGCTGAACACACGTGCTATCGAATACTACATTTTGAATACTCGCTCTGCACGAGTCAACTGTCAGGCAGAGCGGACAGTGGCTACATCTCTCCGTCTGTTCTGGCATAAAAGGGCAAGAAGCTCTTCCAATGGAGGACATATGTTAACGAGACTTAAACACCAATTTCGTAAGAGTTCTCCACACGCTCAATACTGGGGAAGATGATATCAATATTACGGCGGAGAAAGAAGAAAGAGGTGCTCTTCCATTCTTGGACGTCCTGGTTGCGAGAAAAGGAACGGAACTTGAATGGAGAACGTTCCACAAACCAACACTAACTGACCGGGGCATCTCATAACGCGTCAGTCAGGCCATCAGTCAAAAAAGTCAGTTGTATTCAAAAGTCAGTTGTATGTGTTTTCATTAACTTTTGGTCACAGCGTGACTTTGAACTTTTAGATTTCTAAACCTTTTTATTTATGGCAAGTGTTCTAGAACGTTTTATGAGCGATTTGAAGAAGCAAATGCATTTATTTCTACAAAATCTACTGTTTGGTTTGGTGTAAATTAGGAGGAAGAGTTGAATGGTGCTTAAGTTGCTTGATGCTGTCCGTGGTTCCAGTTTATTTGCCTAGTC
>JAHWFP010175350.1:8268-49483 GCA_023313725.1 Lithobius niger
CTCCAAGTGAAACGAATGGAACACTTACACGTGAAATAATGATTAAAAACGGGAAAGCCAAAGGCTCACAAGAAATAACTAAATACAGATGCGAACCTATTTACGTCGCATCTGTATTTAGTTATTTCTTGTGAGCCTTTGGCTTTCCCGTCTTTAATCATTATTTCACGTGTAAGTGTTCCATTCGTTTCACTTGGAGGATGGCGCGGCAAATAAGCGTCCCTCCAGTGGCGATTGGAAAGTGTTTGTTTATTTGTATATATGCACGTGTTAAATGCTGCCTATGAACGTTTCCTTTTGGCCGTGTCAGTCTGGCTCAGCGGTAGGACCTTGGCCTTTGGTTTCAAAGGTCCTGGGCTCGATTCCCCGCTCAGGCAGTCTGACATATAAGTCCAAAAGGCAACGTAAATAGGTTCGCATCTGTATTTAGTAATAAACAGAATGTTGCTGCAAACTACAGTATCTTATGCAAGTTGGCATAGTTTAGTCGCCGTGGTCATTTAGAAAACGAAACTAAGGTTGTTCCTCCGTCAGGTTAACATTTCTGATTTTGTTTCAGAGCTGATGACGGTTAATGAATTATGCCAATGTGCGTATGCTGCCAACACTATTACCTACCAATACAACGCGAGGTGCGAAAGACCCTGACAGAACTGTTTGGAAGGAAAGCCACTCAGCCAGCACAACAGAATGATGCTTGTAATTTCCGTAACTCCTAAACTGACGTACCGAATTTCGTTCCGTTTTTTGTATTGGCCATGCCTTGACACTGTCTACAAGTTTCTAATTTACACTGGGGTTCTACGAACGAAGCATAGTTTAAAAAAAGTTAGCATCACGATGACCTTGAAAATATGCGTCAAGGTCAGTAATCGAATCACAGTTAGTTGGCCCCCCGTTCGCCTGTCAAGTTTCATTATCCTAACATTAACCATCTTTGATTGCCAAGGGTGGCCCTATATTTCTGCCCCACCCTGTATAGAGATTTGCTAATCTGCACTTTTAAAGGGAGAAAACTGTTTTGAAATCTTCCTTATTTTTCAACTGACATCCATTATCATCAGCATCGAAACCGATTATAAGTTCCAGCCACTGAATGTCTTGTATCAAAAACGAGCTAAGTTTCCACTCATCAGCCACGCAACGCAACTTTGTAATCAGTACGTCAGCAATAAATGGTGGTGGGAGTGGTTTTTCTTCCAGTAGTGGTCAAGTATAACATTTTAACTAGTATTTTTGTAAGAAATTGGTTTTGTTGACAACAATTTCATCCCTAACTTAATAGTAGTTTAGTGGTGTACTATAACATTCCGACGTTCGTTGCATTACACCCATCCTTTAGTGAACTGACTGTTCTTAAGGCATTCACAGCTATGAAGCCGAGTCATACTGCAGGACCTAATGGTTCCCAGCTACATTTTATAAAGAAATCAAACATGAAATTTCTGCTCCTCTTAAACGATCTTAAATGCTTAAATGACAACTGGCACACTGACGGCCGACTGCTTGGAAGAAGGCAATTGTCAGTCCGGTTTATAAAAAAGGTGGAGGATTTGAGTCACTAAATTACAGGCCTATAGCATTACCTTGTTATGTTAACTTGTACCTCCTAAAGTTATGGAGAGCTTAGTCCGTGCTGAAATGATTTTGTTTATTCAGGAAAGTGCTGTACTAAATTAAGACCAATTTGGTTTTAATCAGGAAGGTCTACTTTCCTCCAATTATTGTTGGATTTATATGGTAGGACTAGTTCTATTGATACTGGTATTCCATTGGATGCTGGTATTTCATCGATTTTGCTAAAGCTTTTGAGTTTGTTGTACATAGTAAACTATTGGCAAAGCTAAACCATTTGGGATTTACTGGTCCAGTAACAACCAGGGTTTACTGACAATTTATCTAGTTGTACTCAGTGTGTAGCGGTCAGGGAAGTATGGTCTGATATCAGACCAGTGACCAATGGAGTACCACAGGGTAATATCCTTGGTCCTTTACTTTTCATCCAATTTCTAAGTGATTTCCCAACAAATTGTCCTGAGGTTGGTCCAAAAGAATTTGCCAATGATCGAAAGACTTATGCTCAAATTGTGGATGACGCTTCTTAGTGGGGGCTCAGCTCTGCTTTCTAGGTGTTCTTCTAGATGACATCTACCTACTGCACCCCATAAGTGCGATGTTTTTCGTGTTGACCGTCGTAATCTAATGTTTGATTATATTTCAACCCAAGATACCTTTTTACCAGATTTAGGGGTTTTGAAGATTTGGGTACTTGGTTAACGCCAGACTTGAAATGATGTACTCCATCTACTCACTATATCCAAAATATCAAGCCGGCCGATAAACATGTAGTGGCACTGGTGGCACTGAATTTGCCAGTGTCTTGGCTTTAAAGCATACGTTCGATCAATTTTGGCGTACGCTAGTCCTGTATGGTCACCACATCTAGTAGGTGAGTGACATTAACAGCTTGCATCAGTCCAACGACATTAACAAAATCTTTGTGGGGCCTTAGAAAGAAACAGTATCCTGCGAGGTTACAAGTTATTAATTTGGATTTCATCAAATTGCGTCGTATTGGGGTGCATTTATGTAGACCTTCTCTCTTCTTCATGGCGTGCTGAATTTTGATTACACTAAATTTTCTTAGCCTTGTGCGGGGCATTTGTTAAATTTTGTTGTCCAATTTTGGTGTCCAGCACACTATGTCTAGTATGTTTTGCCAGTCGTGTGGTAAATGTATGGAATGACTCACCTGGCGAGTTGATGTAATTCCTTTAAGGCTAGGTTAAGTAAAGTTGCTGTATCGGCGTATTCAGCTTTACTTTTTTTTTTGTGGAAGGTAAATGTCAAAACATATTTGATTTTTTTGAACGAGACTGAACAGTTGGACAGTTTGATACTCTTTTGATAATATATGTATCTTATTTTTCCCTTAACGTTTTTGTTGTGGTTGTCAGTGGTCTCCACAAGACCCAAAGACCCTTTCCATTTGCGTTTCTTGTGCAAAAAAATCGTGTTCTTCTTCATTTTCTAACCCAAGGAAGCTCCATTCCGAACAAAGGTATGCAGAATTAATGTCTTCCAATGCGCACAAGGTCTATGGAAATTAACATGACTTCCAAACCACCTGTAGCTGGCTAGCCAGCCAGTAACACAAAATCAACGAACTTTGGTAAAATCTTTTCCCTATAAATATCCCTATGTGTGGTGCAGTGGCAACCCGGACCACTGCACTGTGACTGAGGTTGGCGCTAATGACCAAGTTGTCGACGCGCCATTAAGCCTCAATCCCCCCCCCCTATAAATATCGTCCGGCAAACCAAAACCGTTGCCCTACGTTTTGGGGACGTAATCCCCGGTTGTCACACAAAATTCCAACAGTTTGATGCAATTTGATGCAAGATGCTCGTGGTAGTCTTATCCAGATGGTAGTCTTATCCGTGGTAGTCTTATCCAGTAATTTATCCAGATGCTGGTGGTAGTCTTACGCATGCCGCCGTTTTGTTTGTTTTTGCCTTTAGGGAACACGAACCCAAACTGGGTTATCTGCCCCACAACGATGAGATGGATAATATAACTGGAGAAGTCCAACTGGAAAACCCAGGAGCTTTCACATGCCACAATCGACATGACGCCTGATTGATTGATTGCTTTATTGAGCCTACAGGTTTACAAACCATTCGATCACTCAACACCTGACACCCTTGTCTGACGCCTTAATCCAATAACAACAATGAATCTACAAAAACTTGGCGGGGACATGCTAGCGCGTCCCGATTTTAAGCAGCCTAGAATTTCATTGTTGTTGTTCTGTGCTAGGGAAGTGGCTTTCCCTTTTGTACAGAGTGCTGGCCGCCTGCCGTCACCTATGGACTGATTTCCATCACAATTTCATTTGATGTCGCATCGTCAGGGGGTGTAGCGGGAATTTTAAAACCAACTGGAAAAAAAAACATTAAAAACAAACCACTTATTTAGTTGTTTTGAATTTAAACCTCTGGTTCCCTCTGCTTGGAGAAAACTGAATCCCAAAACAGGTTTTTTTTCCCCTTTGGTAAATTGCCTTATGCTGTGTGAAACTGGGAGTCAATCTTATTTTTATGTTTAGGAGTTTCTTAAGAGTGATCAAGAGCTTATTGACCGAGTGCGAAAAGGAAGAGTTCCTGTTTTGACTAGACGGTTCGGCGTTTTTCTCAGTGTCTTCCACAAAAGGGGAAAATTCCCATTTTGAGGGGAATATACCAATCCAGAGCGAAAAGGTAGCGGGGAAACTCAAGGGAATTCCCCAGCTGCACAAAGCTTTCGGAAATGATAAGATTCCGGAAATGACAAAAATTTCGGAAATGACAGAGATCTCAAAAATAAATGATCGTAACGTCGTTTGTAGAGAGAATTAAAAATCACCACATACTTTGAACTTATTCAGTTTTCATTCCAATTCTTGAAATATAATCCTAAAGTTTTTTATGCAGAAAGGAAGTTTTGGGCGAAAAAAAGGGAATATAAGCCAGTTGAGAAGATGAAACAAATTGTGCGCTGTGGAAACCCTGATTTTGCTGTGTCTGTCTATGTTTGTTCCGCCGTTACAAACTCGTGAACCGATTCGTATGAAATTCTTTGACATAAGGCTGAATGACATTACGTATTTGATTTTGCGATGAAAGCACTTCAAAGTGAAACCCAAAGGCAATTTCGGCCCGTTTTATTTATACACACGCTAATGTGTCGCCGCCAAGTAGATGTTTAATGTTCAGAGCTCAACTGTTGTCGGCAAATGGCTTGAAGGCTTTGTGGGTTAAATAAAATCTCCTATTCCAATTCATTTCAAGACAGCGCACTAGCAGACTCTCTTTTAACTTTAACGAGCTTGTACCTGATTTCAGTCTACCGGTGTAAATAATTCCACATGCGGTGGAAACGTTTGTAAATCGTTGGAATCAGGTATCTTGGGTCCAGTAACGAAGAAAACCTCAACATTAAAGTGTGGAAACATGTCCTTTATAGATAGAGAAAAAAAAAATGCCCTCAATAAGTAATATTTGCATAATCACGCCGGCAGATCATCGCAGCCGTGGGTTAAAAATCGATAATCGTGAGATTCTCTTCAATAAATAATTTATACCACGGTTGGGACGTCAAGCTAACTCGTATTTAATTAAAACGTGTTTGTGTTTTGTGAAAATTGCTTCAATCAGTATCTCAATATGAAAGAAAGTCATCCCTTTTTAGTTGGTGGAGAGGGAAGTGTGTGATAGCGGACGAGTCCTTTGGCTCAACTTTGTGGTGGGAGGGGGGTGGGGGAGTTAGACAGGCTATTCGGTGGCAAGGTTTTACGCTGGAAGCTCACTCGTGTTTATCAAAGCTTTTTGGATCGAATAATTCGATACGTGAGGCAGCGGGGACACAATGTGGTATTGCTGTACATTCGGAATAGGTAATTCATTTATGCGTTTGTAGTTTGAGTATTGTTTCAAAATTACGGTAAAAGACTAATAGGTGTATCGGTATGAATGAAGGTCATTCCATTCGGAATAGGTAATTCATTTATGCGTTTGTAGTTTGAGTATTGTTTCAAAATTACGGTAAAAGACTAATAGGTGTATCGGTATGAATGAAGGTCATTCCATTTTAGCTTGTGGAGGGGGAGGGGTTATACGGAGTCAATAAACTTAGCTATGGGCCACACATTGAGAGTTAATAGGTACAAGATTTCATTCCAGACATCCTGGAAAGTTAAGTAATTCCTTTTGTACGTTTTTATTGCGTTACGTTTTTGGACGCTGCATTTGGTTGTTGGTGTGTGCGTTCCAGGTCACGTGATCCGGAAGTGTCAAAAGTGTGGGTTATCGGCAAAAGTGTGGGGTAACTTGATAATCCACACTTGTTGCGATGACGCACACTTCGGCTCACGGTTAACGGGATTTAACCTATGGAAGTTTAGCATGGCTTTGAGTTAGCGTGACGTCACAGCCGTGGTATAACGTTGATTGTGTTACTGGCTACAGCTAAGATTTGTGGTTATAGCAAGGATGCTTCCATATATATTTCATAGTTTGTGGAATTAATCTTGGTTATAGCTAAGGACAGGGCTCCCATGTTAATTCTCATAGAGTATAAAGACACGTCTGCAGCTCGGTACGGAATTTCGCATATCTCAATTTTGGCAAACAGGTAAAGAATAATACGGGGAAGTGCCTTTTTCTAAAATAAGGGTCGCAGCTAGAAGCACGTGGCCCTGAAGTGGCACGTGATTGCAAAATTATTGTTGCAACCATTGTTCGTGTTGTCATCCAACAGTGTGTTACCGTATAACATGCTTAAGTGTTATACGTGCATAGTTTCAGTGCTTTATTGTCAGAATACGTTGTTGCTTCAAAAAGACAGCTCACAAAAAGTAGCTATACCACACGCCATGGCTGTTTTCTGTGACGTGCATATCACGTGACTGGGCTATTCCAATCAGACGGCCAAACAGCCGGTGTTCTCGTTCGTCATTGGCTAACTCATGGTGACGTCACGGCAAACAGCCATTGCACATGGTTTAGTCTGTTGTAGAGTGCATGACCTAAGGTTCAGGCTCTGAAATAAAATGCATCGGTTCACAAAAACAGCAAATCCCACTAAAAGACAAAGTCTTGATTGCAAGAAGAGTTGGAAACAAAATGCAGATCGTAGCATAGGGTCCGATCAAGTTGGAAAAAAAGTAATTTTTTATAAAAGAAATGTGTTTTAGTAATGTGACCAATTTGCTGGTTAATCCCGACACTTGTTAATGTAGCGCCGCCAAGCAGACGATCGGCCAAGTGGATGAGATTAATTGTGATTGACTGAGAAATTCCAGTTTCATTGCGTAGATTAACATTAACCTCGGGAGGAGGAACTGAGTGGGGATGCGCTGATTGAGTGAGCTAAGCGAACGAAAATCAGCGTTTGTTAGCCAGTGTGTTCAAAAATGGGATGGAACAAATTTAAGAATGTGAAGCATGGACATACAATAACCAAACCGTATCAATTTAGCTGATGTAACGGCTAATGTGAAAATTATGAGTGCGGAAATTTATAGAAATAAAATTCCTCCAGAAAAAAAGTAGAGGTGACGATAAGATCATGTGACCTTTTGTACATTCATAGACATGTGAAAGTTATGATATCCACCCAAAACCAAAACTGGTATATAAAGAAGCCGTCAAGTTTCCAAAAAGGTCAGGGATTTGAAAGTAGTGATATCATTCAACCAGGGAAAGGCCGCCAAGGTTAATCCTATTAGCCAAGTTAATCCACCGAATAATAGTGTAGTACAAGCAAAAACCACCTGTCATGATCATGGTATCAGCAAGGCTACAACAATGGAACTGTTGTATGAATACGGCATGCTTTAGACTGCTGGGTGCCCGACGAAGTGAATGAGGCGTGACTGGATGCCCTATGCATGAGGTCGCCCTCACGAAAACCCCCGCACGTTGTTGTTGGAACGATGTTTGTCCTCCTAGGTGGACGTGTCAAAGCAGTCATGTGACCTACGCGTACAAGCTATAGCGTACCCTTTGAGCAATTTTATACAATAAAAAAGTGTGCGTGTCAAGGCAATCACATGACTGAGGGCACGTTTATGCAACAAGTCATTCTCGCTCGCCGAATGCTATTTGCTAGTCAGCCGTTATTTATTTATGACTAGCTGGATCCGTGCATGCATCCGTGAACTTAGCTTCTCCCGGGGTTTTGTCGTGTTAGGAAAGTAACTGGCGGTGACAATTTCTCTCCCCCCCCCCCCTCCCGTATGCGTCTACCCGTCTTCGTGCCCCCAACACCCCCCCACACCGAACTGCACCCCCTGGCTGACTATCCCAGTGTGGGGGTCTGTATCTCTCCAGCACCTTAGGTATCGGGACATTCCCACGGATGTTTTGGTGTAGCCTCGGAAAAGTCACATTGAAATTTGATTGAAGTCTAAAAAAAAAACAATCGCTGAGATATCCAGCATTCAGTAAGCAAGTAAGTCCGCTCATCAGCGAAAGTCAAAACGTCGACAATGGCACACGCCACAACAAAATGAGGTATGTACATTGTCGTTATATACTTTGTTGCAATTATAATTGTTGTTTATTTAAGGAGTATGAACGGTCGCGCACGCAATGATTGTTGCTGCTTGCTTTGAAACAATTCGGGTCAGCACAGAAAGCCTAAATCTACGAAGCAAATTAGCTATTTTATCGTTAATAGCTGCCAAGTAGCTTAGTTGGTTTAAAAATATACGGGTTTAGCAGAAACACGGGGTCTTTCATTTGACCCATCAAGTGTGAACTGTTTTAGATAAAATTTTGAAATGCATAACACGTGCACCAAGATTGTTATGCACCGTAGAGTAAGTTTGGAGAAGGAGTGCATGGCGCTGTGGCTGATAGACTCCAGTAAGATTAAACATATCAAAAACCAAAACTGGTAAAAGGAGCCGCCAAGTTCCGAATGGTTCCGCCCTTAAAAGGAGTATATCAACACACCAAACACATTCGCCAAGTTAATCGCACCGCTTAATAGTTCGAAGGTTAAATGAAAACTAGAACATTGCTACTTTCGGTAGCAATGTTCAAGTTTTCATTTAACGTCCAAAGTATTATCCGGTGCGATTAAGTTGGTGAATGTTTTCGTGTGTTGATATCACTCCTTATAAGGGCGGAACCATTCGGAACTTGGCGGCCCCTTTTACCAGTTTTAGTTTTTGATATATCACTCCTTTTTTTTTAATTGTGTATTGGCTCAACTCCACTACTGTGCACATGTGTACTATAAAGTGCCACGTCAAGAAATTGGGTTTCAACAATTTGCTACTATCTTTTGCGTATAGGCCGAACCATTCTCAACTTAATCACCTCTTTATGAATTTTTGGTTGGTTTAATTTTGTTGTAATTTGTATTACAATATTTAGTTAGTTTTGGTGTGTTGATATCACTCCTTTGAAGGGCCGAACGACTCTCAACTTAGTGGCATCTTTACCAGTTTTTGACTTTGTTTATTTTGCTTTGTTTTTACAGTTGGTTTATTTTTCGTGAATTGGACGTGAATACAATTTCTTTGCAACGTTGTTAAGATTTATCGTGATGCACTAGTGTGTGTCTTGGCACGTACGTCAGTATCCACGTTCCCGTTTTCCGAACTTTGGCCGTCTAATGAGAGGCGATGCCGACAATACTAACAATGGTTATAACAATATTTTCGTACTTGCGCGCTCTCCCACGCCATCCCTGTTACGCCCCCCAGGCTCCAAACCATAAAAGGTATGCAGTTCGTATTGTACTGCACCCATTCGTCCAATTCCCTAGCTGGAAGCCTCCCCGTTATCTCGGTATCGATGAATAATCACCCTATGGGATTTAACATGGGGATGAGCGACATTTACAACGTTATTGAGGGTCATTTTGCATTGAAAGCAGCTTAGCTGGCATTCCTACGCGAGTTAATTTTTGTCAGGTGGGTCATTGCTCTCGATTTCAACACAATTTATGCTTTTGTACCGCATTATTATTTTTCCCCTAGTAGCTGAAATGTGCCCAACTATGCTTCAAGATATAAGACACTGACGCTATGGCGCCGCGCTACAATGGTGTACAACCTCGACAATTGAACTGGTGTGATGTTTGTTGCCTAACTTAGCGCGACACACTAGCGTGTGTCTAGATAAATAAAATAAGATATATCCCACGTGCACGAAGAATGAAACAGATTTTGTGGGTGTAAGGGGGATACCAGCTCTGCTCGCTATTCAAGACCGCCCACCGCTCTGCCTAAAGTGTCGCCTGCGTGGTCACGTGAGGAAACGTTGCCCCTTTGTGTACTGTACGTGGTGCCGGTGTGCAGTACTGAAAGATGCCCTCTGCAGTCATCTGGCGCCGGTGGATGACGTGGCAGACCAAGAGATGCAAATGGTGGATCAAGTGGCGCAGCGAGTCGACCAGGATATGGAGCTTCCTCCTACTACTACTCCAGTGCTTTCTCCTTCTCCTTCCCTTGGTGGTGCTAGTGGTGGTGGAAATCCGGATGCACAGCCTAGTGTAGCCCTTGTGAATGTGGTCGCTGACCCCGTTCCTTCGACCCATGCTTCGAGTGAAGTTGGGTGGGTTTTGCAGCACACAAAACGCAAGCCAGCCTCCAAAAAGCGGCCTCTCCCAGCGAGCCCGGTGTCAAACACGAAGTTTCAGGCTGTGAGTGAAAATAAGTTTGCATTGTTGGCTGTCGCCAATGAATCGCCTGCTTCGAGTGTGCATAGCTCAGTGTGTGATAGTGTTGGTGCGAACGGAGTTGTGGGTGATACGGTGTCGTGTAGTGCTGCCAGCAGCGTATCAATCAGTGAAGTGTGTGGCGAGGAGTTAAACAGTGCTGAAAGCAATGCAGGATCATGGGCTGAATGTAGCGAAGAAAGTGGCTCTGGAGCAGGGGATATGACCGTGAGTTACCCTGGCAGTAGTGATCTCTCTGCTGGTACTGTGTCCAATGAAGGTGGGAGCATCCTGGGCTCAGAGGGCGAGATATCGTTAGTGTAGTTCTCTTGCCTGTTAATTCACTGTGTGTGCATGGAATGTGAGGGGAGCAAGTAGTAAATTGGTAGAAATTGACCGTATCGCTCAAAAAGTTGATATTTTAGGCCTTGTCGAATCAAAATTACCTTTTCGCACTTCCCCATTCTTGTGTGGTTTCAGTGGCATCGCTGGCCCAGGGTGTTCGGGAGTTCGGATGTTTATAAGAAACTGGGTCCCCTTTTCTCTCTTTCCATTCCCTTTGTGTCCAGGTATTGATGGTTGTGTGGTGAAGGTGTGGTTGCTTTCCCAATGGATCACGGTTGGCATAATCCACGTGGTGGGTGTAGTTTCAAGAACAGAGTGGGTGGGGTGGGTGGAGGCACTTCCCAGGCCGTTGATACTGGGAGGTGACTTCAACGCACACCACTGGCTCGGGGGGACGGGGTGACCGATGTGATGCTTGGGGTCGTCGACTGGTTGACACCTTGGATTCGTTGGATCTTGTTGTTGTTCAAAACGGGTCTCCGACTTTCCTTAGGCAATATGGGGGTGTAATACAGGAGTCTGTCATAGACTTGTTTCTGTGCTCCTCCAGCTTGGATCCACTGTTCTCTTTTGAGGTGTCTCAAGATTTGGGGGGCAGTGGTCACTTCCCAGTGGCACTGTCCTATGAGACTTCTTCGGCTCTTCTTGGGCATCATTCAGACCAGACACGGTCGGCTTATCCGTCAAGTGACTCAGGTGACTTCGCTCCTTGGATCAGACAATGGATTACAGCCAAGGGGCACCATGGACGGCCTACTTCGCGGCGTCAAAACAGGTTTCCGGCTTGGTGGTCTTCTGTTTGTACTATCACTGTTAGGGACAGGCGCAGAGCCTGGCAGCGGTTCTTGAGGTGTAGAGGGTTGGTTAGGTGGTATGAGTATGTTGGTGTGTCCCAGGAGACGAATTTTATCTTGCGCAGGGAAAAGTCTCTATATGGGGCTAGACTCTGTGCACAACTTTCTAAGGGCCTACCGATATCTCGAGTCTGGTCGTTAGTGCGTCCTCAGGACTCTCGGCCCCCAATTTCCTGGTTGTTGAGTCAAGCGGGTGACGTGTTGCGTGGACCGAAAATGGCTCAGGCCTTCAATGATAATTTTGCATTGGTGTTCAGCTCCCCTAAGGGCTTTCCTCCTCCTGTTCACGGGGAGTGTCTTTCACCACATAGTGACTTGCCCCTTGACATGGTAGAACTTGTCGCGGCTCTTGACTCCTGTCGGGCAGATGGAGCTGTGGGAATCGATCGGATTTCGTATGCTTAGCTGAAGGGCCTCTCTAAGGCTGGTCGTTCTGACCTGCTTGCTTTTTACCAGAGCAGGTTCGATGGTGCCCCACTCCCCAAGTCATGGCTCTTTTCGATCGTCACTCCTGTGCTGGGTCGGGGTAAGACCCGCACTTCGGTGACGAGTTACAGGCCAATTGCTCTTCTGTCCTGCCCACGTAAAGTCTATGAGAGGATTTTAGTAAATAGGTTAGTTTGGCAGATTGAAAATTCGGGGAAACTGTTTCCGGCGCAATTTTGTTTTCGTAAGAACAGGGGTGCGCAGGACGCGGTGCTATAATTGGAATCTGGGATTAGGGAGGCTTGGGCAAGTGGCTGTATCACGGCCGTTGTTTTTCTTGACATCAAGACCGCGTACGACATGGTCGATGTGGCCTGGGTGGTGCACTCTCTCGAGGGTCTGGGGATCAGCAAGAAACTCGTTGGGGCTGTCTCTGCTTTGCTTGGGTTGCGCCAGTTTGCTACCAGGATGAATAGCTCCTGGTCTGGGATTTCCTCCACTGACATGGGCCTCCCCCAGGGTAGCTGTCTCAGCCCAGTTCTTTTTGCAGTGGCAATTAACAGCGTGCTGGAAGACACGGACGTGTTGGCAACTGTAGTTGCTTACGCTGATGATGTGGCTGTGTGGGCGTCCGGTAAGGACCTGCAGCTCCTGCTGGCTGTTCTGGAATCTACCGTCAGTAGGGGAGCAAAACTGTTAGCGAGCAGGGGTCTGGCTCTGTCGGGACCCAAAACAGAACTAATGATTTTTAGTAGGGGACTGGGGTGTGAGGGGGCAATCACTGTGAATGGTACTATGGTTAGGTCTAAGTCCAAGGTACGGTACCTTGGTTTCTGGCTAGACCACGACTGAGTTGGATCAGTGATACTATAGCTGTCAAAGAAAACATCGCGTCTCGGTTGGGCATTTTGAGGTCATTTGTTTCTAACAAACTCACAACAAAACGTTCCACGGTTTTAGCTCTATAAAGGATTTATGTGAGAGCTTGCGCAGATTTCCACGCTCCACTTCTAGCGCGTTCCCGGCGTGCTTTGCAAGCCATTCAGGTTTCGTTAAACGATTGTTTGCGAACTGTGTCTGGCTGTCTCCCGACGTCCCCTGTTTTGGCACTCCACATTGAGACGGGGAACGCCCACTAGATTTGAGGGCAGCTGAAATACTTACTAAGGTCTGTTTGCGAGCTGTGGCCAGGGGTACCTTGGATCCTATAGCACGTGTACTTCTGAGGTACACCACGTTTCCGCAGGGTGATGGTGAGGTGCTAAGGGCATTGGGCTTGGGGGCAACCCTGATTCAGCAGAGGGGCCTGAGCGGCTTCTTGCTCCCGCTCCTTTTGCATCCGCCTCGCCCATGGGTTTGGTGTGGGGCCGCCTTATCATCCATTCAGGGCAAGGGGTCCGCACGCTACGACTCAGTTCCTTCTGGCTCTGCCAGCATATTCTGTGATGCGTCGTTCCACTCTTCCTCTTTTGAGTGTGGTGTTGGGATTTGCATCCCGAGTCTCCATCTGGAATACAGCTATTTTCTGACTGGTATACCGACGGTGTTTCTCGGAGAGCTGATCGCTATTTCAGTGGCAGTGGATATTGGGCTTGATTTGTCTCTGCCTCGGTTTTGTGTCTATTCGGACTCTGCAGCTAGCCTGGGTTTTCTCAGGCGGTCATTTCAGTATATGGAGGTTTACCATCCGATTGTTACTGAAATCGGGTGGACGTTGTTCTTGGCTGTGCAGGTTGGCGTCAGCGTTCGTTTGGTGTGGGTTCCTGGCCACTCAGGTGTTACAGGAAACGAGGCAGCAGATGGGCTGGCTAAGGCTGGGTTCGAGTGTAGGTCTGCTCCAATTCGGTTCCCTTTGGGCTACAAAGATCTGTGTCCAGTTGTCGCGGAATTAGCAAGGAGAGAGTGGCAATGCAGATGGGAGAGAGGTGCAACAGGGCGTACCTTGTTTGAAATGCACCCTACTGTGTCCTCGCCCGCTGCACTTGGTCTTCTCTCGCGTAGGGACGCGGGTTTAGTGTCCAGGCTAAGGACTGGGCACGTTCAGCTCCGTGCCCACCTGCATCGCGTGGGGTGGAGCGGTTCCCCGGGGTGTGCCTGTGGTAATGGGGAGGAAACTGTTCGACATTTTCTGTTCTCTTGCCCTCTCTGGGCTAAGCACAGGTGTTCACTTTTAACTCGGGGCGATGTTCAGGTACTCAGTTTTTTGGGGTCCCACCTCATCTTGGGTCAGCGAGACACACTCTTAGGGCTATTGTCAGGTTTTGCAGGAATACGGGACGACTCGGGTGACTTCCGGATCGTGGGTTTAAAGTAACACCTCACTGCTTGCTCGCCTCGCTTCCAGGGTGCAGCCGGGATTGTTTGGGTGCTGCTCGGTTGTTTAATGGCTCCATGGTTAATAGGTTTAAGTAGGGTAAGTTTAGCTTTAGAGTGAGCGTATGGTGTAAGGACCTAATAGGCTCAATAAACATAAACATAAACATGAAAAACACGTTACTTTTAATTGTAACGATAAACTTTAATTGTTGGTTGCTGCTGCTGCTGATAGGGCCTTAGGGTTTCGTCGGGCAGATGACCGAGTGCAGTTAACGCTCGCTAAAACCCTTTGAACCTTGCTGATCCTTGAGAGCTTACGGTATTAATATAATAGATTAGTTTCCCGTTAGTACTAAATGAATGCGGTAATAGATCAATTGTATGTATTATAATTAACAACACGGATAAAGAACAAAGTGCTACAGTCATTTTAAACATTGCTTCAAGTTTGTTGTCATTTCACGCTTTTTTTCAAAATTTGCTATTGTCCGTCAAAGTACAGCTTCTAGCAATGATCAAACGTCGGTAGAATAAATAGCTTCTCGGCGAGAATTCAAAATCCAACATGGCGTCCATTTCGTGGCTATCGAATCGAACACAAACCATCGAATGCCGGCATACAAAAAACAGTCCCTCACCTTGTACTGCAGTAAAAATTGTTTGCTTGTTGTCATAAATTGACGCTCAAATTTCACAAGCATCGTACACCGTGTCACGAGGCATGAGGAGAAGATTTGCGTCTGTGTCGTTGCCATTGTTACTAATATGTACAGACAACAAGAAAGCCGCATACTCCGGTAAAGGCGAGAAGCAGCCATCAGATTTAGTATTGATCAAGTAAAAGTTAGTGAGCGAGAAAACTGTCATTGCGTAAACGAGCCCTTACGCAGCCAAGCGGTAGCGTCCCCTTTCGAGTAGCTGCACTGCAACAGTAACTACCCGATGGTTACCATCACATCGTGAGCACTCCATGTAAAGCCAGGTGTAGCAAGAACCCCAATTGAAACGTTTGCCTAGAAAGTGTTAAGAAATTTCAGGTGGTTCAAGGCTGAAATGCTTTGTGGTTAGAGGATGTAAAGGTGGCACCTTAACGTATCAATCTTTGTATGAACTGTTCTAATTTAGCAGTACGCAAAAATACCAGCCTTTTTTTTTGGTCGAATCCTGGTGTTGTTCCCCATGCCAGCTAGCATACTTGACCTCTTGTGACTTTAAACCAGAAATACAATGGGTTGAACGCGGCCACAGGCCTATATCGTCGTGGACTGAACAGAATGCAGTCACAAATAATAATATGCATTGCAGTATTTTAAAGAAAGGTCCTACACATTCAAGTTGTGTATATACAAAATGGCATCCAAAAAACCATTTCCACATGATTTAACTTTATAATTGGGATTGGGTTAGCTGATGTAATGGAAATTTGGTAAGAACATTCTTTGAACTTGGGCTGAACATAACATGCATGGTTTAATGCTGGCTCATAAAAGTCCAAAATGGCAGCCCGAAATTCGAATTATACGATAAACCATTATCTTTTACGTGAAAACGGGTCCTTCTAAAACTACCGAGCTGTAAACTAGCCATACGCACGCCACTTCTAAGGACAGTTTGCTACCTCCAATACACAGAAATCTGTGAGCAACCTCAACAGTCTTCCAAAAGTGTCTGATAAACAAAATACTGATGAATGATTGATGGCTTTATCCTGAGTCAGTTAATAATCCAGCCAGTGTCAGTTCATAAGCTGTAACTCGCATAGGCCCAAAATTCCAAAAAAATCAACCTCTTTGCATACCGTTGCGATAGATTAGCTCCCACGATCCCCAGTCGTGTTCAATGTGATGTCACTTCTGTTGAACTGACGTGTTTTGAACGAATGATGAAAAAGTAAGTTTACGAATAGGGACAGTTGCGTGCGTAGTAAATGTGTTGTTGCGAGTTTAATTCCGGATTTCAACGTTGGAATTTTACCACCCCAGCAAGGTCACGCTGACGTCATTTGCGTAATCTGCCAAGCCCGAAGTCCTCCTGACGTCAAATTGTAATGTGCCATTGTTTTCCAAAATTAATACTCATTGTTAGTTGAAATAATCCAATTTGATCAATTGTTTTAACAATACATAGCAATGATTTGTCTGTACGTAATGCCATCAATTGTAACGCTCGAGCTCGCTTGATCATCCGCTGGGTGCTCCTAACAATTAGCTATTAACCTAAAATTCCATTCCGCCTACAACTCTCCAACTCCCCGCATCCAAAGGTAATTTCGGCCCTATCATTAGAATTTTTCCCCAATTTCCCCTATCCCCAACTCAAATTCAAACCTGACCAATCCTGTTGCTTGTCCTGCACTGCAACCCCGTCGCTACTTTGTTTAGCTGTCACTAACTTAACTAAATTTTCCCGAAACTAACTAATCCAAATTTCCCCAAGTAAGCCTAATGCCGTTGACGTTCCATTTAAGGCCTTAAGCCGAGGTTAGTGTCGCCC
The DNA here is from genome assembly GCA_023313725.1 of Lithobius niger. NCBI lineage: Eukaryota > Metazoa > Arthropoda > Chilopoda > Lithobiomorpha > Lithobiidae > Lithobius > Lithobius niger. The sequence goes on from JAHWFP010175350.1 coordinate 24,915, forward strand.
AAGAACTTCAGGCGAGCCAGAGCACACTATCGCTCATATGTTACATTAAACCAACACCAAAACTGTACCACGACTTCTAGCCTTGATACATCTGTTAAGGTAAATTTGGAATTCCAGCAACCCCTTGACTACCACCACGGCACATTTTCGAGCTTGTCCCTTAACTGTGGGGTTGGCATTGGGGCGGCTCCCATACCCACTAATTATCCCTACAGTGTACAAACAAAAAGGTTGATTAGTTCGTCGGACTCCCGTTCTGACAACTGGAATTCTCTGTTTGGTACTGCGTGTTTTGGCGATACCAAACTGCCTCCAGAAGCAGGGGTTTTGTTTGCAAATGTTTGGTGGTTTTGGAAGGACCCACAAGTTAGAGATGGGATATTGGAAATGTCGCTAAAAAGATCAACCTGAAAAAGCCTTTGTTCAGGCTTGACAATTAATGGCACAAACAATATTTGATTGTGGACTGTAATTGTTGGATCGAGTTGGAGGAGGCTTTGCATGTCAGGTGGCTAACACGGTATACTAAAGGACACGAATGCTGAAACAGATTCAAACGAAATGCCCCAAACAGCCGCAAAAAGTAAAAGGAAAAAAAGTCCTCGGATTGCCCGTGAGCCCTAAGCATATCTGTACCATGGAATGGAAATTGGAGCTGTAGGCCCCCATCAGACCTCAGGGTGGCCCTAGTCATGGGAGTGAATGGGGTGTGTCTGCTGATGCTAGAAGGATGCTGCTTTGTATTATTCATCCGCTCTTGACTTTAGAGTTCAGTGAGGCAATGGTTCGTTGTGCACCTGTTACCAATAGGTTCTTAATTCAACAGGCTGTCAGCTTCCATGCAGGTATGCTTGGTGCATTAAATTTTCTACGATGGTACCCTGCAGGTTGCCTCCGTGGTTTACCTGGTCAGTATGGAGATAGCCAAACTTGCTAGGTGCTTAATCTTTGACCTTGTCGACCTACTCTGTACTGGTGGTACGCATTAGGGAAAGCAGTAAGCCAGAGTTGGAATAAACCTGGAATATCATGATCTAGAGAAAAGAGATAATTTTTTCTGGGAGAAACTGGTTAGGTAACACGTGGGCATAGGAGGATTTGACGGCAAATATTTCTGTCTTACCACTGAACAGCCTACGCGGAGGTGAGAACTACAGTGACAGTATTTACTGACTTGGAGCAGGGTGTTTGGAAGTCTAAACAACGATTTACTGAGATGATTCTTTTGAGGGAATCTTCATGGGAAAGGGGGAACTATACATTGATCAAGGATGGTTTTCACAGTTGACTCTGTGACTTTTGGCTGCTGATGATGGCTTCAACAGGCACATGCATCGCGTATCCCCTAGTCAGGGTGTGATATCCTTGGTGTGAATAGCTCCAAAGGAGTTGGTAAGGACGTTTGTTTGGCATAGGTGCCAAGTATGTAGGAGTGGCAGGGAATTAGCTGGTAGATAGCAGCAGCAAAATGTGATGGTAAAAATCCGGGGTGGTCCTATGGCAACTTGATTCTATCATCCAGATGCACTGGTTAAATTGTTGGCAAGGGTAGTGTGGGAGCAGTAAGAAATAGGATATGGTAGCAATTGCACAGGGCACTCACAAGCTCGGGAGTTAGTGCTCTTCCAGCTTATCTGCGAGCATATGCCCCTTCCATTTGTTTATTTGACACGACTGGGATTCATTCAGGATTTGCATGCAGGGTGGGGGATGAGACTGTTGCATTCCCTGTGTGAATGAGGGCGCTTTGCTGTAGTCCCTTTTCATGGAGGTGTGTACATTCAGCTGGACTGACGTGCATGAACGATGGCGATCAGGGTACTAAGTTTCAATAGGGTATAAGTTTGTTTTCTAGGGGATTGCTACTGAGCACTAGTCACAAAATAATTAGCACCCTGGATTGACTCAGACTGAATGCAGAAACTAGGCCAATAGTACCAGATGAATGCTCACTTGCAATGCTTATACCAGGGTGGGGCTTTACACATGTTAGATCAGCTATTGGTTACGTTATGAAGATTTAACATGGATTGAAATTAGTTAAGCTATGCAGGTGGAATGGTCTACACTAATGTTACAGGCCAATTCAAAGGCACTCTTACCCAATCCTTATCTTGCAATGGGATAGCTAGCTCACAAGCAAATCTAGCCACGCTAACAGAAAGTGTTGTAGCATCTCTTCACTCCTGCAAAAGCAAAATGTGGGCTGAAAGGGATTTAGCGAGTGTTAACTGCACCTCGTCATCTGCCCGATGCAGTAAAATGTGGGATAATAAACAACAATGCAATTGTACCAGGGCACTATTGAAAGGTATGCGACGTGGAGAGGCAAAACAAGGTAGTTTATAGAGTCATTCTATTACATACACAATCCTTATCACCTAGCAGCTGAATGAATAGCCTAGCCCAGAGTACTGGCTGGCAACTACATCCCATTCCAGCCATATCGCCAGTTTCTGAGTTGAGGACGGATCTCTCACAGTAGATTCACAGTTGCATCAACTGCATGCTGTCAGTGCTCTTCCAGCCAAAAACCAAGACACCACCCTTTGCTTTGTCCTGGAATTACCATATCTCCCAAAGTATGGGGTCTGTCAATACCCTCTCCTTAACCAAATCTGAACAAAGAATGCTTGGCTGCTATAGCGATCAGTGAGACTGCCCTTCATCAGTCAGCTCCCTTGTAAGGGTTTAGACAGGCATTCTAGGAAGAGGCACAAACGTGAACAAACCCTCTTTCACGGTTTATCAGTATGATGGATCCATCCACCAAGAAAAGTCATCCAGGTACTTCCCAGCTGTGACGAGAAAGCTGCAGTGGCCACAGACCCTCTCCATCCAACTAAGGTTTGTTCCACAGTACAACCTAACGGTCAACCCTACCCACTACTTGCCATCCATGCAGCACAAACAATAAGAAGCGAAGAGTCTTTTCTCCACAAGTTTTGTGCACCTGCCCTGCAAGAAGTCCGTGGAAGTTTGCTCCAGCAAAGTTGGGCGAGATACGTCTCCGAGAACCAACCCTTTAACCGTGGAGAGCAGAGTAGTGGCAAGCAATGCTTTAATTGGGTAGACTACATGGCCCTCGACATCACATATAAAGCAGCATTACAAGCCATTACTTGTCAGAACAGGTGTATCACGTAGCTCCATTCAGAATAAAACCATTGCTGAAAAACGGCAAGAACGAAGAATTGCAGCAGTTTCTCCGAGCCTCCCAAGGGCCACCCAATCTGTTTAGATGTTATTCCTTAGAAAATTAACCTGCAGTCTCAGGACAAGTAATGTACCTATGCTGGACTTCACCTAGATGAGAATGCAACCAATGAGAAGATAACCCTATTCGCTGGTCAATCCCAGAACACCAGCTGTGGGCTGATGTGATATTGCCTTTCGAGATTGAACAGCTTCAGGGTAGGCACCATCCTCATGAAAGTCTTCTGCAGCCAAGAAAAGGTTCAACTATAAAGTAAACTGGTAGTGTAGCAAGTCCAACAAGGACAAAATACTGTAACCACAGCAGGAAGAGAAAACCTCTCAGAAGTTGTACTTTTGTGAAAAACAACTCTGCCAAATCAGACTATTCCTTCAAAGGCCCTGCTTGAAGAGACCCAGGGTTTGTTCCAAGACTTTGGATCCTCTCGTAAGAGACACGTCTTAAAGAACTTGCTTACCTCTATGAAAGGAGTATAGTCAGCTTAATCGTATTCGGGGTTGGCGGGGGGGGGGGGGGGGTGTAAGCATACTTTAGGCCTACCTGTTACTGCCTGTTGGCACTCGTTGGCACTTACTGCCTGTTGCGAACACTAATGTTGGGTGCACTTCTTATACTGTGTTGATTACTAGAATAAGCTGCTGTAGCACATGGTGGAGGCAAAAGCTGTTAATGTTTGGAAGCCCGCCTACGACAAACCAATCCCAAGCATTGTACTGTCTGCTTTGTCGAACCACTTAAGCCTGGATTTGGATGTGTATTACGATTAAATTTCAGTTTAAGAAGAGGTCCTTCACAAGGACATTGCCAAATGCACCGTTACTGCTGAAGAACAGCCCCACTACAAAGCTCACTTTGCCTGATAGCAAAACAGTTTGCTGTAATTCTTATCTCATGCAACACGAGTTAGAAAGTGAAATCGCATGCAACTCTTAAGGGTTCATACAACCGTTCTTATCCCTTTCTCCATGTACATGTTGAAGCAGAAACGCATAACATCTGAGTATCCACTACCAGGTGAAAAAAAGGGAAAAGAATGTTACTGGTCAGAGGGTAGGAAAGAGAGCTGATGCGCCGTTCACGTGGAAGAGTTAAGCCTACACCAACACCACCGTGACGATACTTTGTAGTAGGTTATGGATGAACAAATGGGAGAAATCTGTATTTTTCTGTAGTTGGATGTATGCGAGTCAAGAAATGTATATACATGGACAAAAGTTCGAATGCTTACGAAATACCTTCCACATTAAGTGTGTAAAAGGCCGATATTCCACATATGGAGCTCGTGTATAGGCAGATGAGAAAATTTGACGTCATAAATGGGGTGAAATTAGCTTCAACTCGTAATACTGCTACTCTTTTCTTTTATGCCATTTATTGTGCCAGTTGTTAACCATGTAAACGTTAGTTTTACAATGTTGACCAAGAAATTGGATAAATAAATAAATACGTATGCAAACTTATTTCCATTGGCCTTTTGAAGAAAGTGTTTTATTCCTTTGCATTCTAACCTCGATTCCAAGTACTTTTTCGAAATAGACTTTCTTTTTACATTGCCGAATGTATTTGCCAGTTAGGTAAATCTGGAACCTTACCTTGATTTTGGTAAGGGAAGAGAATTCAACATTGTGATTTGTTGTTCATTAGCGAACCTTTCATCACAACCAGATCTGTGAACCAGTTGAAACAAATCTGACGCTCAGGTACCATATTAGCAACCCATTGTCTGTCATCGTTGCGTATTTTGCTTCCATCCGCAGTTCTGAAGTATTAGGCCTAAATAAGCAATAGATTTTAATTGTTCTTTTAGTAGCTGTGGCTGTCAAGCAAACTAGGAATCGAAATTTTGGGCTGTGCTAACCACTGCGCCACTGGCGGTGCTTCCTGGCTTTAGGTTACAGCCAGGCTAAGGCATTGTTCAGTTTCTCTAAGTTGTGACCAGGAGATTATAAGACAGAGAAAGACTGGGAAACAACTCGCAGCTTGTAACTCCACCAGGGGGATACTGGGAGGGCCATTTAGGCCCGGGGAAACGGTTAACGTAGGCCTCTCTTGTGGCATTTCATAGAAATTAGTCATAATGTAAAAATTTCAATAGGCCCACCGACAGGTCCTGGGAGCGTAGGCCCAACAGGAAACCTCTCGTTTTCCTGTATGGCCAGTATGCCCCTTGACTCCACACTCGAAATAAATGCAAGTAATATTAATGAGGAATCCGCACACGCGAAGGATTGAAAAAAATATACAATTGGAATTAACGAATGGACGTGTGAGAACTCATTATATACTAATCGCAGAAAGAAAGACATTTGTTCCGGCTTAGGAAGGCTGTGGGTTCGAATCTAAGTCGGTAAGCCAGCCAGGTAACACAGTGGTTAGTGCATCTTCTTGAAGGTTCTTGGTTTGAATTCCGCTTTGGGACAAGTGTTTTCTTTCTTCCTTGCTTGCTGCGTTTTAGCAAAGCTTGTGGTGTATGCGACTGTTTGCTTCTATAACCCTCTGTATATTAATATTATGAGGAATGAATGAACAAGTGTGCATATAAATTATAAAATATGTGGCGTTGCTACAAGCGAGTTACTTTTCTTTAATCTGACTGGCGCGTGATGATCGGGGAGCCTCCTGGTAGCACAGTGGTGGAGGGGGAAGGGGCGATGAAATGTGTTACTGTTCGTAAATGATGGGGAAGAGGGAAGTGTGACAAATAACACTTTAATTTTCGCTAACTGTTTTTCATCCCAAAAAAAAGGTGTACAATTGGTGAGAGGTGGGAGAGCTAAGAAAATGTTACGTATTTTTAGATGGGGGATTTATGCCAAGTGTTACACAGATGTTACAAAGGTGGGGTCAGGGGAGGGGGTCAAAATTGCTACGTAGTTTGCAGGGACGTGCACACGGGGGGGGGGGGGTCTAGACCCTGCCCTCATGGCAAAGTGCCCTTTTTTTCTGAAAAGTGCCTTTTTCGGTGGAGTGGTGGTGTAAAACAGCCTAAAAAACGCAAAAAAGGACAATAACGGATAAGAAAGTGGTGCAAAGGGAGGCAGAAATGGTTAAATTCCCACAAAAGAGGGGTAAAAAGGGTTAAAACACACAAAAACGTACCCAGAAAAAAAGTTTGCCCCTGTCCTCTCGGGGGCCTGTGCACGTCCCTGGTAGTTTAACCAGTCTGAAAATCCAGCTCTCAGCTCCGTCGATTCTAGTAGCTTTGTAAAATTAGGGCCGTACACAACTGACGTCGCACAAATTTTGCCCTTCATTTTTTACTCCTCCACGTCCCACTTTCTCATAGCTTTTGGCATCGCCCCCCACCGAAAAATTATGTCACAAATTAAAGTTAAACACTTTTGTCAACATAATTTTGTTAAAACTTCATTTGGTCACCGCTTGATTGAACTATGGAACTCTTTGCCTGACAATGTTGTAGGTGCCACTTCAGTGGTTTCATTCAAAAATAATCTTGACAATTACATTCAAGAAAACGTGTGAGGATATTGTTGATCAATGCTACATTAACTCCAACTGCATGTTCCTTATTGTTTTTTGTTGGTTTGACTGTTATTGCCACTTATTTTACTAATTTTTTAATGGTTTTTTAATGCTTTAAATTAATTTTTGCTGTTGCACTTTTTGCCTATTCATAGTTTTTGCAAAGCATATTATTGTATTGTGTATATTTTATGTTATGTGTATTATCACCTTCCCATTTAGGGAAACTAATAACAAATGTTATTTATAAATAAATAAATAAATAAATGGCGAACCTCTCCTCCTTGGTACCGTTGAAAGAGGAGACAACTGATGACTTTTTTTGCTCTTTTTTCCCATTTGGTGTAAAATTACTCCAGTAGCCAAATATTTACCAATCAGCCCGAAAATATCTGAATACTTTTTAACTATTTGGTAGTTTAATGTATGACGTCACAAATTTAGTTCTTCCCCCCCCCCCCGCCGATCTGTCCGAAACTGTCACACTTCGTGACACCCATCCTCCCCCCCTCCTCTTGCGAGAAGTCTATTAAAACAGTCCCTTAAAATGCTAACTCGCTATACAAAATGCTTTTCTTACGAGAAGGTGCTTAACGAAATTAATGTGGAAAAAATTCTGCGTAAATGTTGTGGAAAAAAGCTTCTACCCCTATAACTATATTCTTTTGCTTTTATAAAGCCCACATGGTGTCATCAGCTGTGCTTTCAGCAGACCCCTTATCAGCAGTTATTTTAGTGAGTCACCAGAAGTTGAGTGACCTTCTTTCTGCCAATGGCCATCTTAGTAAATTACAAAAGTCGAGTCGACAAGGCTTTCATTACGAGTTTGCTGGGGGTTTGTAAAAAGCCATCATTATATAGTTTTGTTAAATAATAAAGTAATTCGTGGCTGCTTTAAAGCATCAGATAAAAATATTAACTTGACCCGTTTGAGAAAATCATTTGCCCACGATAAAGCACGCAACCTGCAGCGACAAAATCAATAAATTTTTTTTGTCGCGTTGTTTACGGAATCTGCGACTTTTTTTGGAACCGTGTCCGTTTCTGAAGCAAAATAAGATGTGCAAAAACATTTTTCTCCTCTTTTTTGTGTTATTTTTTCGGCTTTCTTTATTTTGCAGCGTGGGAAAAACTTTTTTTAAAGTTTTTTTTTCCCGTGCCGTTTCCAAGCAACCGTGAGCATGCGTTGGATCGGTGCTTAAAAAAAATTTTGCCTACATCAGTATTTGTAAAAATTAAAAAGTTTATGTTCAGCATTGTATAGCCTAACCACCTGCCGTATCATACGATTCCGAAAGTATAAAGTTTAGGCTAAAGCATCGCTGTTTGTGGTGTCACTTTCAGTTCTCCAACGTCACTGCGCTGCGCAGTAGCACCGGCCACGAGATTGCATCACCGGCGGCTGCACAACACAGTGTAGGTATACCGGTATTATCATCACTGTGTTTGTACCAAAGTACCCAAAGCTCAGTATTTTCCCTTAGAATGTAGCCGATAATTGAAAAGATGTTTTAGACGACTAATATCGGCCGTTTACCGCATCGAATTACTTTCATAAATAGTTCCATGACGTCACTAGTTGAGCGTCATACGTATCATCCATCTTTCCTTTGCAAGAAGATGGCTGCCGGACCAGGAGTGGTGAATGGATGTCCTGAGCCAGATATTCCCGATTCGAGAAAAAGGCCGCTGGATGGAGAAGGGGAAAGCGGTGTAACGAAAAGATCACACCATGGAGGAGGTATTACTTGAAATACGGGTTAATAGAGAGTGTAGTTTTAGAGTTCTTGAGCTTGGAAGTTGGGTCTGTTTGGCTGAGTCTCGCCAGCCGAGCCGTCGTGGCGACGATACGACATTACCTTCACTCCTTCTTTACTACAGCTGTTAGACATGTCTCGAATCGAGTGGCGACGTTGAGCATTCTCGATTTTTTACCCAACCCTTGGTAGACGGGGGAGGTTGGTTTTGGGACCCCCGATCGCAATCCGAATTCGAAAATTAATTTAAATCCTGTGGATGGGCGGATCGTAGACTGTAAAAATGTATTGCGGAAAAGCAAGCGTAAGGTGTGTCCGTCTCTCTGTCGTCTGCATTGAGTTTTTTAATAAGTTAATGCGGTAAGCTTGTTATTATCAGATGGGTTTTGTGTGATCGTGGGTAATCGTTGGTTTCGTTCTTAAAATATGTCCCGTTCACTGGTTTTGGCGATGCGTACTTGGAAACGTGTTTTGCGCTATAATCATCTGCATAGGGCCACTCAACAGCCGGCGTTGTCTGTTTGCCCGTCTGTCTATTTCGCTGCAATCGAGCAATTATTATATGTGCTGGACTTAAGGGTCATGCATGATTTGCATTAAATTGTGTGAGGACAGGCGGAACTCGAGTTGGGTCTACGAGACCAACTTTGCTTACTTTCTTTGCTGGGATTGATAAAACAGTTTTCGTACGTACATTAACGTACTTGTCGGGTGAAGTGTACGTTGGTCACTCCGTGCTACGGTAACCTAGACAATCGGGCTGTAAACAATCTTAAATTAACTGTTGGATATCACTCGCAATTGGATTGTTATCCTCGGGGTGTAGTGTTGCTATTAGTTAGTTAGTTGGTTGGGACTTGCCTAGACGTGTCGTGCATGAATGGTAGCGCATTTAATTTCCGGATTTAATCCATAAAAATAAACCCAAACCCTAAGGTATAGTAATGACTTCAACTTTGGTTTTAAGGAATTAGAGCAGGATTAAATTTTTTTTTTATTTAATGCTAGGGTTAACGCAGTTATAGCTGATCGTGTTTACACGTGACTTGGTCATGTAGCTATACTGCAAGCATGCTTGTGTTTATTTTATTTATATTTAATTTTTAACGAAATCTACTGCTCCCTTCTTGTTTTTAGATCTTATAAATCGAGATGAAACGGAAGAGTACTACTCCCGGATTACTTCCTGTCAAGCTACAACATTGGAGTGAATATTTCGTTTACAAACTTTTTTTTTTAACTTTAAGGCTACTTAACTGCGAGCAAGAATTTACAAAGTATTTAGTGTTTAAGAATAGCAGATTTTATACAATAGGCTATTTTGATTTCTCATCAAAACTCAACTAGCCTATTTTATGTAAAACTTTTTTTTCCATCCATATAGTGCTGTGTGCTTGTGAAAACAATGGCATTTTAAATTGTAAACACCACCAGACTGTCGTCTAACAGTCTATAAACTGATAGAGCTGTGCTGCTCGGTATCAGTGGCTTTAGCTTGAAAGATCTGGAGTCAAGTTCAGACACACGTATAGTTGATTAAAGGTCATGGTAAAGTCGAAACCTCTATTTGATGGTGTTACTCATTCAAGTGCTCTGCTAAAGTACACTTCTCTAAGTACAGCTTCACTGTGTTTTACTCCTGCGTGCGAGGTAGGTGCTCTTTTCTTCCTAGTTAGAGCTCTGTGGTTTAACTTCGTCGAATTCACGCTGTTCATTGATTAGCCTGGCCAAGGGTGTGCTTAAGAGGTTAACCCATTGGATTCACTAAGGTGTTGTCTGTCCAAGCTTATGAAGGGCTTACCCTTCATAGCAGTAGTGGCCTACATTACATGCCGAAGGAGGATCGTAGTACTACCTTGAATCCGCAGCTATTCGGTGGACAAATTAGTCCAATAGTCCTGTCGCAACATTGTGTCTGTATTAGGAGGTTAGGGGAGGGGTTCCTGCACTTACCTATGATGACAGCAATCTTGGTCATTGGTGAGATGTAAAGAATCAGAAGATGTATTTTAAATGAATGGTTGCGTTCCGAAAAACACCGCTGATTGGTATACTTTGAAAAAATATCGTATTAATGTTCTAACTCGCAAAAAAAAGCACACTTTAAAAACGGAGACACGCGCTTATCTTGCTAATTTTCGACAACTACACAGTCATTCTGTTAAGGCGCTCCAAGGTTTTGAACTGCTAATTAGTTTTTCTCAGGATGGAGAGGGACAAGTTTGTTCGGAAACCATGTAGGCCTAGGTTTTACTACATGCCGTAGTTGACACGAGTCATTTCTGTGATGGGGCTTGCATATTGGTGCTTATAGTCTGTTTGTCTTTTCGTGTATTTGCTAGTAAAAGTCTTATTTAGCCCTTGGCACACATTAATTTTCTTTTAGGCTACATGCAAATTTTGGTAGGCTTTTTAGGAAATTTACGCTGTATTTCAAAAGAGGGAGTACAAACAAATCTTTTACTGCAAATTTTCATCGAACATACAGAAGTTATCACTCGTTCATCGTCTTTGGGCTGTTGATGGGGTCTGCTACTGCATTGTTGTTTTGTTCCGTGCTTGAATTTGAATGCACCACTTAATGAGGCTCCTGTGTTTGCTGGGCCATCGTGTGTGCCACTTTGGGCTAGCTGACCAAGTTTGTGCTGCATTAGATTGTGAACATTGGGGAGGAGGGCGTTGTATACTGTGAAGGGATTGCCGCAGCAATCATAGTGTTGCATAGAAATGGAGTCTTAAGGCCCTCGGATGGTTGTCATGCATAGTGTTGGATTCAAGGATGAGTCTTGTGGATTTCCATCCAATGGTTGTTGGTCTAGTCATTGTAGAGTGTGACACCGATGGATAGGCCGCTGGTGTCTGAAACATGGTCTTTCAGACATTCACGGATCCCTTTTTGTGTGTCTCCTATGTAACTGCATCACACCCGTCGCATGGAAGCAGGTACACTCCACTCATGGTGTTCGGGGTAGCTGGTGGAAGTGCAGCCATGCTTGCCTGTCATTGTTGGGAAAAAGATGCTTTTTCATGTTCTGGTGTTTTAGCCGTTGTTACCACTACATCACCACAAAGCACCAGGAGCAAGGAAAAGCACATCATTCCCCAACAACGACAGGCAAGCTGGCTGCACTTTCACCAGCATCCTGAAAGCCCACCTCCCTGTATGATGTAGTAGTAGATCCCCCAAACACCAAGAGTGGAGTGTACTCGGTACCGTGTGACGGGTGTGATGCCGTATACATAGGGGAGAGACGAAGAGGAGTCTGTATACGTCTCTAAAGATCATGTTCAAGTCTCCAAAAACTGCTTATTGAATGGCAGCGCACTTCACCACGACGAATCTAAACACACCTTTAGATAGAAAAAAACAAGACTTTCTTGAATCCAACACGAGGTTTTGTGCGATAACCTTCTGAGGGCACTACAAAAGCTGTGGCATTCCCTTGATGAATATACAAATCCTCCCTGCTCCGCTCCTTCCCCAATGTTCACCATTTAGTGCAACGAGAACTTGATATTCATCTAGCCCAAAAATGGCACACAACAACCCAACAAATACCAGAGGTGACATAAAGCAGTGCATTCAAATTCACGTACAGACCAAAACAACGATGTAGTAGTAGACCTCAACCAACAACAACCTGAAGAAGACGAACAAGTTTGAACTGTTCATCGAAAAGTTGCAGTAGGCTACACAATTTGTTTGTACTAAAGCTTTTTACTTTGAAAATTACTTGTAATTTACAAGTCCACACTTCAAAAATGTTAAAAATACAAAATGTTCTATTGTTACTTCGAGAGTTCTTAACAAAGCTTTCATGATTAAACACTATTGTGCTCATGCTTGAAAACCAAATACTAACAGTATTTTACGAATTTTTGAAAGTTTTTACCGACGGCAAATATGTTACCACGTCACAACTGTCTTCATCAGACGTCTGCTTCTTTTTTGTGGTCTCCTGGTTCGTCACGTTTGTACCTTGGTTTTAATCCCGAAAGGAACTGTAGCCTCTCATACTTGTTAGGCCGTCTCCACCTGTCTTTCATTCGCTCCTCCTAGGTCTTTTCTAACCAGATACTGAACAGCTGGATTGGTCGGTGCCTCTATATTCATGAGTTCTTCGTTCTTAAATGTGCTCTTGAAAATGGCATCACAGTTCACCTCATGAACGCACAGCACTGGATTGATTCGAACACTCCAAGACACTGCTGGTGTCAAACTCTTCGCGTGGTAGGCATCTTAGAGAGCTGGAATCGCTAGCTATTCAAGAGCATATCAAGAACAACGAAGAACTCATGAATATACTGGCACCGACCAGTCCTACTATTCAGTATCTGGTTAGGAAAGACCTGGTAGAACGACTGAAAGACAGGTGGAGACGGCCTAACAAAAGAGGCTACAGTCCCTTCCGGGATTTAATAACCATTGCCTGAACGTGATGTACCAAGAGACCATGAAATGAAGCAGACACCATGAAGACAGTTGTGTGGTATAACATCTTTGCCGTCGGTAAAACTGTCAAATTCACAAAATACAGTTAGTATTTTGTTTTCAAGAATGAGCGTAATGGTGATTATAATCATGAAAACTTTAAAAAATGTAGACGCTCATGCATCTGCTAATTTTTGACAACTGAGCAGTTGTCATTTTCAGGAACAACAAAGGGTTCTTTTAAACACAGGTTACATCTTCCTACATATTTGCTACATCGTCTACATTCAGGTTCAATTTTTTTGCGAATGCATGGCCTCTGGTATTTGCTGAGCCGTTCTCCAAGCACTCGTTCACTAATTTTGCACGCTCTGTGCAGAATAGAGTCCAGCTCACAGATCACCAAGTGTAAAACATTAGGGTCGGCTGGGCCCTGTATATTCATGATTAAAACGATGTGTGTCAAAAGATGTTGGATTGCAATCGATTGCAGATACCGCAGATGAGTCTCTCATTATTCGAGCACTCTAGCGGCATAGTGTTCTCCCAATCAATTGCGTGATCCGTGGTCATTTAATGGGCTGCAATACCATTTTCTTCCAGTCATTCTGGGTGTTGCCCGTGTGCTGGCTCATCCTTGTCCTTAAAAGAGTTCCCTTCGTACTTTCTCCGATATGCATGGCACACAGTACTCTCCGGATCAATCTAGACATCAGTTCCTTAGTGTTTCTCGGTAAGTATCAAGGCGCTTCTTCCGTAGGATGTCCCAGATTCGTTCTGTCGTGTCATCCATGCGACAAGACCAACTTATGGGGTATCGCTCCTTCTTCTCTCCTTTCTCTCCCCCAACTCGCACCTTTCTGGTAACTTCACTTCGCATTAGTTGGTTAAGCAGACCAGCCGGGTAGTGCAATTTAAGAACCGTCCTTTTACCTTCTGGAGATGTGGTTTATGGAGAAGTGGATCACTGAGAGTTTCTCACTAATCTGGAGGTGGCGGTCAACTGCTTTTTTGGGTGTCCTGAGAGATATGGGATAGTTCGATACATTCCCATCGCCTTCCTAAATGGCTGGGAAGCGACACCTCCATTTTCCCTCTCTAATAGAACGTCCAAGAAGACAATCTTCCTCTGCAGTAAAGGACAAGTCAGCTTTCCACTCATTGGCCGTCTTGGTCACTTTTCCTAAATCTCTTCGCTATTTCTGCCACCAATTGGATTTTGGCTTGCATTGGCTTACAGCTAAACCTTCCTCTTGACCTTCGCCACTACGTCATCCACGACGGAAGGCGATAGTTTGAGGTATCCCATACTTCTCGGCACACCCAAAAGAGCAGTTGACCGCAATCTCCAGATTAGTGAAAAACTCAGTGGTCCACGTCTTGCTGAATTACCCCTACAGAAGAAAAAAGAACGATTTTAAAAACTGTGCTACCTGGTTGGGCTGCTTAACCGACTAGTAAAGAGAGCAAAGAGTGAAGTTACCAGAAAGGTGAGAATATGAGTGATACCCCAAAAGTTGGTCTTACCTTATTGGATGGTGTGACAGATCGGATCCGGGACGTCCTACGAAATACGGACCTTGATACTTACTGAGGAACACTAAGGGAATGATAACGAGATTGATGCGGAAGAAATTTGTATCTGTCGTGGTAGTGCAAGACGTGAGACACAAAACGTATGTCATGTCATGTCATTACTATGGATAAAGTGGTGAACATGAGACAAAGGCGTGTACTGTATGCCATGCAAGGGTTGCAGTTCTGTGTATGTCGGGAGAAATGGGGAGTAAGGACTAGGCTGAGTAAAGCCATGGGCAATAAATACCCAGAACAAAGTGGAAGACAACAGCGTTGCAGCCCATTGCATGAGCACGGAGCATGCAATTGATTGGATGAACACTAAGACGCTTGTGTGCTTAAATAATGCGAGGGACTCATCTACGGTCTCTCGAATTTATTGCAATCCAACACCATTTGACACAACGTTTCAATCTGAAACGTTGGCCCAGCCAACCCCAATGTTTTACACATGGTGATCTGTGAGCTAGACTCGATGCTGCAGAGGAGAGTAAGGTTAGTGAATGACTGCTTGAAGGACGGCCCTGCAAATATCAAAGGCCTCGCTCGTGCAAAAATTTGGACTAAAATGCAGACAATACAATCCGAGAGATGTAGAAGGATGTAACCAGAGTTAAAAAAAAAAAAAAACACCTGTGTTGTGTCTGAAGCAGGCAACAGCTCGGTTGTCGAAAATTAGCAGATACGCGAGTGTCTACGTTTTTTAAAGTGTGCATAATTTGTGAAGTGTTCACTTTTAACCAACTCGTTAAAATACGGTGTAAGTTTCCTCAATGAATTCTTCTATGATTCAATGTAGAACGTCTCACAACTTTTTTAGATTTGTAGGCCTTCCTTATAAATTCACCTTCAGGTAATTTAATCCTTGGTTTATGGTCTTTTCACTTAATGCATTCACAGCAATTCTGCTGACATGATACTGCCTGCACTCGCTCTAGTGTATACCGTAAGCTTAAGCTGTGCATGTCTGTTTTTGGATTTGCTCCTTGCGGTAGAAACACTCAAAGGAAAATGTGCAGTACTCCGCTTAGCCTATCTGGTGTGGTACTAGCCTGAATGACAATTTGAACTGCGGATAAATTTTGGTTAGAAAGCTTGCTGACTATTCCTACTTGCAGTGGGAGGTTTCATTGGACCCTTTCTTTTCTAGTATGCTTGTACAAGTTTAGCAGCAATCGAGGCTTCCCAGTGTGAGTGAAATTAAAGGATTTGTGTGCATAGGCTAGCTGGTAACACGTAGAAGGAAGGCATGTACTTAGTAAATGGGGTGTCCCGTTGCTGACCTTTACCCTGATTGCAGAAGTTGCCGCTTGTGAGCTATTTCGCAGTGGACTTTTGAGGTTTGCATTCAGTGGTCATCATAACAGATTATAGATCACTCTTCATGTTCTGTTACTGAGTGTTGCTGTTTCATGATTCACCCACGAACGATGATGACGATGAACGGCATTTTGTAATGTAGTAATAATGTAATAACGGTATTAACAAAGCCTGATGCCCAAAGGATTTGGATGCCCTCTACCTTTCAGACTTTCCATCTGTAGTTTGGACAGATAGAATGTAGGCAGATGTTATGTAAGGTTACATCAGGCTACTGTATCATGCGACATAGTTCAGACACAATTCTTTCATTTCAAGACAACCAAATTAATCAGTGATTACAATGGCGACAAATCCCACTTGCACAAGGCGTCTCGTTCACAAATCTTATAAAGCGGTCATCGAACGCTGCTTCATGTTGCTGTCCTTAAAGAGTTGTGTAGGAAATTCGAAAGGGTGGCTGCACATGTCAGTTCGTAACTGTTCAACTGTGATTTCGGAATTTAATATACGTAGTGAAGTGGCCGAATCAAGTGTAGCTCGACATGCCACTGCCTTAAGAATGATCGTGCACACGGTGGCAGTACTTTGGGAATACTCATTGTGCAAAATGTACCCACATGGCAGGTTAATGAATTAGCTTATTGAGCACATTGTCAATTGGCTGCGCCACTGAAGCCCACTACCTGATGGTACACAGCACCACAGGTCAAAGTGGGTACACGGCACTCGCGCGCTGCACACAGTACGATATTCATAAGCTATCACTCAAGCTGAGCGTGCTGTTCAATGTCAAGATCGCATCTAAGCATTTGACTGCTATCCCATGTTGCTGCTACCACCAACACTGTTTATGTAAATGTTTGTTACAAGTTTAGTCTAAAACAAAGTCGTCATAACTACCTTCGCCAGTGTCTGTCACCATTTGCCACAAGTGTGAAGGGAAGAGTCAACATTTGGCGACTTTTAGTTTTACTTCTACTCGCTAAGCCGGCGACTCGAAAATGAAGCTTGGCGCTCAAGTAGCCCCATCACAGCAACCGTACTAGCTAGAACCAAATCGTTTGCAACGTTGCGTTCAGAATTGGAAGGACCATACAGTGAACATTTCAGTTTTTATGCTGCAAGTTTTCTTCCTGGAGAATCATTACCAGGGTTTGCGCAGGACGTGTAAAGGCACAGAATTCTGATTAAAGTTCCAAGTTTGGAAAACCAAGTTTTAAGGAAGCATGCCAGCATTTGGAGAGAAGAGACAAGTCTGGGGTTCACTATTCTTGTGCTTTCCTGATTTGGCATGCTGAAAGGGACGTTGTGTTCCTGGATGCATCGCGTAACAATCGTTTCAAGTGCTCCGAGGTTTGTTTCACTGTAGGAGTTCGATTTGAATAGCAGTTGGTCCTTTTCCCAGTCAATGCTGAGTTTTGTCTTATTTTTGTGGGCTGTTACACCATTCTTGTAATCCTATTTCTTTTGTAGCTTGTACATGTTCTTGAATGTGAGTGCTAATTTTTCTTTTTCTCTCTCCAGTATACACAAGAGACGCAAGGAGCCGCATACACTGCCTCTTTAGTGTGGAGGAGTTGGGAGTGTGGACGCATTGTTCACATTGTTTTTGTTCCAGGTATGGTAGTGGTGTACTTAGGTCTCAGTGGCTGGGAGTGATCTCAACCCGGTGGATTTGGCAGGTTTTTCAGAAGGGGAGTTTCTTTATCATGGCCATGTTCTGGGGAAATACTACCGTACTGGATCATGGTACAGATGCTGGGTGGGTTGCGGAAAATACAGCGGATTCCACGACAGGATACAGCATTCCGGACTTTCTCAGCCATTGTGACCCAATTGCGCCACTACCATACCAGGTCCAAAACCATCCAATGAGCTCGCCATACCAGATCTTAATCCTGGTCCCCCAACGCTGAATGTGAACCTCCCCATAAGGGCCTGCTTGGTTGAAGCCCCACCCAAGTCTGCCCCCCCCCCCACCACGCATATACACACTAAAGCGGCAGTGTGTGCAGTCCCTTGCGGCGCTTATGATAGTGTGAATATTGGAGAGATGAAAAGAAAAATGAACACTAGCACAAAGAACCTGGGTAGGGCAACTGGCGAAGCATCTGACAAAATGCTGCATTGACGGGTAAAAGGCCAGACTGCTTCTCAAATCAAACCCCTGCAATGAAGCATACCTCAGTGCACTCGAAACCTTCTACATAATAAGATCGTAAAATTCAAGACTACTACTATTAAGAGTTACGCAAGACCCAACGGCACCGCACGTGTGGTAGCAGGGATGCACTGTGGGAAGCATTTCAGGACAGCATGCTTTGAGACCGCCTTGAGCCTCATTTATTTCTGCCAACATGACCATGGAAGAATATAATTGGTCACCATTAGAAAAGCGGGGGGGGGGGGGGGGGATTACTGGTAGGGTGGGTGATTTGAGTCGCTGGATGCAATGATTGAGTGAGCGAAGAAAATGAAAATTGGCATTTATTAGCCAGTGTCCCAGAGGCAGATTTTTTTGCAACTGTCTGTGACACCAGTTGTCGGAAAAAAAATTTGTCTGCAGCTAATCTGTTTTCATCATATGGTTACCCACATGTTTATTGGTTTTTATGAAATAACTCATCAGTGCTTTATCCTATTGATCTGGCTACTCCACCAATGGAAAGGTCTCGTCGAGACGATTAAAATGGTATATTGGAATGTCAAAGTCGGTAAAAAAAATTTGACAAAACGGCAGAAATTTGGCCAAAATTTGTCTACGGCGACGTACGTCGCGCGTCATGCTGATTCTGCCATGGGGGGTCTGTGTGTGCATTAATTTTAAAGTTAATTCGGTCGAACATGAGCTACCATACTTAATCAGTGTTGCAAACCGTATTTTCAAAACCACTAGCTAGTTGCTGTATAACACTTGATGAACATTCATCTGCCTGTTTATGAGGAAATCACAAAAACAGTGACCGCTGAACTATCATCTCTCCTCCCTAAATGATGATGGTTGCTTCCCCTTTGACGCGGACTTACAGTACACAATACGTGACTGTAAGCACTGGAGTACTCTTCTTAAAACATAAGTTAGAGGGCAGCACTGTCGCCCCACCCTATTGCAGAATTAGCGCGATGGTACATCGAGGGCAGTGGAAGACTGCCGTGGACAAATTTCGGCTAAATTTTTGTTGTTTTGTCAATTTTTGACCGACTTTGACATTCCAGTACACCTTTTTAATCATCGCGACTTGACCTTTCCCTTGACTGAATAGTCCTTCAATAGGGTAAAGCACTGAAAGTTTAAAACAGATCTGCAGACAATTTTTTTCCCTACAATTGGTGTCTCGGACAGTAGCAGAAAGTTCTGCTTTTGGGTCGCCAAGGACTGCAGCAAGAGCTGACAGCGACCAATTAAAAAATCCTTAATCTGCAACATGTAAGGGGCGCCAAACAATGATAGCCCCCCCCCTTTCCCAGAAAATGAAAGTAACAATAGGTAGCCCATTTTATTGTGGGTTTACACTCACAAGCTCAATATCGTGTGTTCACTTCATTGGCATCACAAACAGATTAAAGATATCAGGGTAGGAAGACAAAAGTGACTCAATAAGCTGCGTGTTGGTTATGGCCGTGCGGTTATTTGGTAATAACTCCGAAATCAGCAGTGTGGGCATCATGATACTTGGTGTCAGGGTAGGGCTCGTCCTTGGGCGCATTTGAGCCCAACCACAAGTCAATGTGCACCCTGTGAGTGGAGCTATTAAAAAAAAAAAAAACATGCAACAGCCCCCTGGAAGATGCTGCACTGCAGCACACTCCACATCTGCGCTGTACTCCATTTCCCGAAGCACAGCATCGATGTGTATCCCCATCTTAGTTAGAATAAATTGAGTTGCTAGAGGTTCAGAAACCATCCTTTTTTAACGTTGTCCTTCAAGATGGATCCAAAATTTTCACGCTTTCAGAAAATGAAATTCAACACTGAGCTTTGTGAGTCATGTCTGTCTTTCTATCCTGCTGTCGATTGAATACTGAGTATTGAGCTTGTGAGTGTAAACCAACAATAAAATGGGCTACTTATTGGTACTTTCATTTTATTTCCCTGTCATGCTTAGTTTAGTCGGGAGGAGGGAGGCTATCATTGTTCGGCACCTTGTAGTCAAATCAGTTGTACTTGTGAAGCCTGAAGAAGGTATAAATTGGTTTACTGATGTCACCTACGTATGTCGATTCGTTGGGATGTTGCTGGACAGGGTTGGAAATTGGTGTGATACTTGGCACGGATGAAGCTCAACAAATTCAAGACTAAGAGTGCTTCCTAGTGCTCACTGGAGACACGCCTTGAAGTACAGCTTGAAGGGTCATTCTTTACAAAATGTCAATGTCTTGTCTTGCTTTGGTGACAAGTTTAACAGGAAACTATTGTGGTCGGACCATATTCACAGTATTTGCACCAGTGCTAACGGTGAAATTAAATTTTTCTACAAAGTTTTGAAACATGCTAGCCCCAGTGTTCGCAAAACTTTTTTCAATACTGTTACACGCCCCAAGCTGGACTATTGCGGTGCTGTATGGGACCCCTACACTAAACAACTTATGGATTGTGTGGCACGTGTTATGCGTACAGCTGGAAGAATGGTTACAAGTGTGTGTATAGGTGGGTGACCTGTGTCACTAAAATGTGTAACGTCATGAACTGGATTTCTATGGCAGAGAAGAGGAAAGTCCACAGGCTGCAATTCCATTTTCCAAATTGTAACTGGAAATTCATTTTTAAACCCTGCGTATTTTTTGCCGTGCTCCGGAGTTTGTGGGCCGCCACGACCACACTAGAAAAATTAAGAGGTATCGGTGCAACACAAACGTCCTTGCTGGCTCATTTCCCCGCGTGCTGTTGTGGGTTGGAACTACCCGAGTCGGGAAGTCGTTTATTTTTCTAGTGGTGTTGCTTTCGCAGACTGCTTTCTGGCTACAGGTCTTACTTGGGGCTACTCGGGTTAAATGATCCGTTTTGTTCTGGAATCGCCCTTTCTGCGCTGTGTTTTATTACGATATTGCTTAAATGCTCCTTGGGGCATTGCAATCTATTTAAATAAATATTTAACCAAAAATTCAGTTGAAACAACTCATCTTGTGTTGTTGCTCCTTTATTTTGGTTTGAGTGCAGTCGATGTCCACGATGTCTATTAAAACCAAAGTAGATTTCATCGATTGGCGTTTAAACAGCATTTTTAAGATCGGTGCCTGGTGATAGCTTTTGAACCTTTTGGGTTACCTTTGTGAACATGCTATGAGTGAGCGTACAAGCATCAGCATTTCTCTTTTGGCCACTCGTAGAGCTAGTTTTTAAATGTAGCTTGGTATGGTTAGGCATTGCTTACAGGACTGTTACGTTAAGTAAAGCGACATAAAGTTAAATTTTGGAAAAGTCATGGAATTTTTTTTGTCGTACTCTTGTGAACCCTGGAATATAGAAACATAAAAAAAACGAAATGGTGCCACAAACCATTAAATTTGTGCAATATGTGTGTGGTGAGTGGAATATCAAAAATGGCAAATAAGTATACTGGCCGTATAGTATGCTCCGCTTAACTAACATCGTGACGGATGCCTACTCAGCAGAGGCATGTGGGTATACGAATAAGTGCTCAATGCAAGTTTACTCTTTAGGTGCTGTCTCTTTAAAGCCACATACATTACCCGGAATTGATGCATTTACCACTTGCCCATGTCCCTCATAATCTGGTGTATGTTGGTTTTTTGGTCCAAGCGGCAGGAAACCACTACGTGACTGTAATACCAATGAAGTTAGTGTTTCAGGCACAAATAGCAGTCTTAAAATATGCAGTTGGAACCCTTTAAACATGTGATATCCCAAGATGACTTCAGGCACAAATTGCAGTTTAAAATGTGCAGTTGGGGGCCCAGAAAATATATGGTGACCTTCACAATACGACTTGCTATGCAAAAGTGCGATAGGCCACTGGACTTTATTTAGTAGTTGGTCAACCTATGAATGACGACTTCTGAAACCAATTTACGGCTGATGCAGTAAGGTGTCGTCATAAAGCAAATAGTGTGCATTAAAGGCTGGCCTATAATGTTAGAAAAAAAAAGGGAACTGCCCTCTGTCTTGAACTCAGGACTTCCTGCTGGGTGCGCTAACCAATGTGTTACCGGGTAAAACCCTATCTACTTTTCCACACTTTTGCTGTGCACCTATTCCATGTTAAGGTTTATAACGCCGTAGTCGAAATGTGTGGGAGAGTTATGCTGGCATAATATTTATCTTGCCATACCTCGTTTGTGCAACCAATCAGCTGCCACTGGATACCATACTATTTAACAAACCTTTGGCTGCTAATGGGTAGTTATAAGATGTTACAACGTAGGGCACGTTTGTCCATCTTCATCTATTTCAGTGATGATAGCTTTTTGGGGGCTCTTGTAGGTTAAAATGTGCTGCTTCTGTTGCTTTCTTGGTCGACTATACAACACTTAGACATTAGTATTGTGGCAACATGGCTTTTGTTTTAGAATATAGGCCTAGGGGGAAAAGGTTATTGCATGAGAAGATTAGACGGAGGTTGCAGTGTTTGGTCTCGGGCGTAGTGGACTAGGTCTGTCATATTTCTCCCAGTTGAATTGAAATTGCAGCAGTGTGTGCCATGGGCAGGTTTGCCCTGTTCAAAGATAAATTTTTGAACTTAACCTGAGCTGTGTAACTCGTACGGCTTGTAATCTCTGTAGCAGAATCAATGCGACGCGTATAAAAGCGGACAGCTGAAGGCTGCTGTGGACAAATTTTGGCCAAATTTGTGCCATTTTGTCAATTTTGGACATTCTTAATCGTCTCGATGAGGCCTTTCCATTGGTGGAATAGCCAGATCAATAGGGGAAAGGACTGAAAAGTTATTTAATAAAAACCATTAAACATGTGGACAATCCATACAATAAAAACAGATAGCCGCAGACATTTTTTTTTACTGCCGCAGACAGAGGCAGAAAGTTCTGCTTCTGGACTTGTAATGCACAGCATGCATCTTTGATATGGAGTAGGCTATAGTAGAACAGAAAGGCTGAAATGAAATCGCGTTGTCCTCGTTCCTTATTTAGTTACTGTTTTTTAAAGTTGTATGTACACAATAGAAATTTGTGCGATTCTACAGATTTGCCATCTGTTGTCCTTTTACAAATAAACAGCTTTGCAAGTAGGGAAATTATTAATTAGTTCGGGGTGGTAGTAATTTAGAATTACAGGGAGCTTAAAAGAACTATGCATTGATGGTTGTTACCGGCAAGTCTCTAAAATTAGTTTCTAAAATATTTCTTTCGTCTGGGCTTTTCCTTCTATTATTACCCGGTTTTTGCCTCTCAGTTCTCTTTTAACAATGAAACGATGCAGGAGCGCAACAATGAAACAACCATTGCAGTGCTGAGAGCCGATCTCTTGCATCAAAATGGCGGATACATTCATGATTATTATAGACCGGCAATACATACATTTTAAAGTTACGAAAGAATTTTTTCAAGTGTCAGCAACCACAGCAAATTAACGAATTCGTGAATTATAGACTGGCAATTGGAATGGTATTAATGGCACAAACCAAATAATAAAAAAATATTAAGCAAGTATTTTTTTTATTTAAATGTCATGAACCGCAGTAAATTAACGAGTGCATTATGCGTTTTAAGACTTGCTAATAAAATCATTTTATAGGCTACTTAAAATTGAAAATAACGTTGCATCCTTCATTAAAATAAATCGTTTCACCGAAAAACATGTCTCTTAACTGTTCTTTATTACTACCATCGTCTTTGTTAGCAGCATCTTCTGCTGCTTCACCTGATAAGCCAATATTATCTGTATTATCTTCATCATGGTTACTCGATAAGTCAAATAGATCCTCTAACTCCATAACTTGTTTTGCCATAACAAAAAAAGGAACAAGAACTATGGCTCCGCCTGCAATAATCATCGAGCGCGAGCACACAAATCACCGAGCGCGACCAAACGCAGCCAACAATCGTCGGACTGAGAGGCAAAAACAGGGAAATAAATAGGATATCGCCTGCTTTCCTCGTACTGAGATCCAAACAATGTCTTGACGCTGCGCGTCTCGACATTGTTAGCTCTCGGCACTCGGAAAGCGGGTGATATCCTATACGTATAATCCAAATTTTGCACTGCATGCCTGTAGAGCCAAAGCGGGAAAGGTGCAGGGAATCGGAAACCATCATTAAACCAACAATTTTTTGAATTCAGAGTGGCTCGGTGGTTAGCACGACTGTCTCATTAGCCAAAGATCCCGAGTTCTGCCCACCCCTGTGCATTCGGAAGAGAATGGCCCGGAAATACACTCATGCTCATGTTAATATGGCATGTAAAAGGTCCTAGGTATTTTCTAGCAAATTGTCCCTCTGTGTCCCAAGATAGCCTAAGCAGTTAGGATAGTCGAAAAGGACATTACTCGACTATTAACAGGCTCATACAAGGTGTGTGAAGTCGTTGAAACTGAATTTTAAGATAAAATTCAAGCCTTGAATTCTTTGAAATTGGTAGCCAAATCCTCGATAGTCCTTGTAATTTTTAAACAATGTCTTAGTTTTAGTGTTGTCCCTTAGGCAGAATTAGGGCAACGCTACGTCGCAGGCCGGCTAGCCCCGTTGCGGTCCGTTTTTCCGGCCAAAAAAAAAAAGCAAACTCTCCCCTAATGCGACGGAAATAAGCCCTAACTTACGTCAAGTCAAAACTCCAAATTATCATGGATTATATTATTAAAAAGAA
>JAHWFP010175351.1:0-33619 GCA_023313725.1 Lithobius niger
GCTTTAATTTTATGCATACCTGATGACGAAAATTGAAAATTTTCGAAACGTTGTTGTTTTTTTTATCTTGTAGCACTGCCTGGTTTTTACTTTAATTATAAGATAGAGGTTAATATCCAGTATCGTGCACAAAAAAAAAACTACACTACGTTTCGGGAGGACAACCTCCCGTCTTCAGGTAAAAAAAAACCACCTGGCTGTTACCCTATCTTATCTGCAAAAAGTGCTGAAACTTCTCAATATGGATCTCAAATCAGCAGGACACCAAATTTCACTTTGTTTTCGAGCCTTCCATTGTTAAGAAGTGTTATGAACTTTCGGAGATTGCAGTTCAAAGTATGAATGATGCAGATGAAATGTAGGCGTGCTGAGGAATGTGATGGACGAACTGCGAGCAATAATTGCAATTAGTTTGTGTCGAAATATCAGTTCATCGATTTCGTGATGCTCTTGGAATCAAAGAAATTACATGAAGTATGGATCGACGCCAACGGAGTGAGCTAAGCGAACGATATGGCTTGTATATATATTTTTTTTTAGATCACGTATTTGTTTATTATTGGAGAATAAGCCTCCATCATTTTCACGCGATGCGCCTCGGCATCTTCCGTCACTGATGTTAAGTTTTAGTATTCACTAGGTGTCGGTGATCTCTTCCTCCCCCTTTTCGCTTCTCCTCGTGCCCTTCTCTCCCTGACGACGTATGTTCGTTTAACACAAACTTCCTTTTTATGCTTCTCTTATGTCACGAAGCGCGTGCGAGCAACATCTTTAAAAGTGCCGTAAATCACGAGTGATTACAGGAAGGTGGAATTCTACAGCCATGCGTACTTGCCAACCTAATACAACGAACGCCGCTACTCTAGGGACGACTCACCTCAAGCCAGGAGCGTGAGTGACGCGCCGTTGAAACCAGCTACCGAGACCCGACTGCCGCGCCGTACCCACACCTAGCAGCAACCGTCAGAAGTACGTAGGAGGGAAAACGGACTGGGGGAGGAGGTGGAGGAGAGTTGAGGCTTAATGGCGCGTCGACAGCAAGGGAAAAGGATGGGATCAGCACAAATGGATGGAAGTAATATATTAAGGGGACAGACTCTACATCGTTCTCGGTGTCTATAATCAGAACCAGCCATATATCAGCAATGCCGTAAACAGCTGGAGGCCTCTCTTATGTTCGATAATTTTAAAACCAATCGACATAAAGTTACGCGGCTTGCGTACGTATTTTAAATCAGAACTCGAGCAGCATCTGTCTGGATGGAGTATAATTATTGTATACCTTTAGGCCACATTTTTGCTTAGTTAATAACATAAACCAAATTACTTGATTAGAACGATTATTCCAGACAATTTCAGAAATTCCAGAAGAACCAGTGATGTATAAATTCGACCAATATCTATGTATGTATGTAATCGTGGCTTTTAGAATCAACATAATTTTAATCAATTCAAACATGGTAGTATTATGTCACCGAAGCGTACAAATTATGAGTGATTGTTTATTTACTTTAACAAAACTTAATTTAGCTATAGGAACACATCGACGAAACTAGTCACATTAAATAAGGAGTGTCCCCAGGAGTGGCATAAAACAAGGATCGGACGGCCGACGAAAGAGTGTCTATAATACTATATACCCACTGCTCCGTTAAATGTCGCACGGAGTAATAAAAATCTTTAAATAAAACGGCAGTGCTTTTATTATTGCTCATACGTATTCGAAAATTGTGTTAAAAATCTGTGTATCAGTTTTAAAACATCTATGTGCTGTACAATGGTATTGTACCTACTATCCGCGCGTTTCTTTTCCTTGCAGCAGCTGCAGAAGTTTGTTAAATGCCTACGTCACACAAACGTCACTAGCGCTAGATGACCAAAAGAGACAGCCCCCTGGCGGATTAGTACACAGAGAGTTACATACCAAACGGACCGCCCCAAAAATGGCGCCGCCATTTCCATGCGATTACCATAATCGTTCAACTCGCTGAAAAAATGTTTTCCTGAAAGTTTTATTGGCAATCGAAATAAATCAATAGAATTTTATGGCTGTGTATTTATTACTTTACCTACCTTCGGCTTTGTGGTTTCAGTTTAACTCACCATAACTACAAAAACACGTCTATATTTGCTGTAGATGATCAATTTTTTTTTATCGCTATGAAGCAGCCATCTTGTTTCCGCAGCTGAGCTATAGCACGTTTTTTGTTGCTTCTGGCTGCATTTAGCGCTGCACGAAACGAGGAAAAGAGACGCGACCGCTACAGCAGCACTCCACATTGTAGCTAAATTGTAGGGAAAAAATACAGCCATTTAGCCAACTGCCTTAGCACTGCAAGGAAAAGAAACATGCGGTATTTTATTTTCAACACTTCCGTTGCCGCACGTGTTTTAAGCTTGTGTTTGCGAAGTGTTACAGACTGAACGCAAGCGTTTTATTTCAAACGCATTTCACATCTGCACCACAATGTAAACGCTAACGTGTTGACAGGTTTCTTCTTAGTCCATGCTATCTGTAAAACGTTTTTATGTGGTTTTTTTTTCAGCTAAAACTTTTAAAGTTTTATTTGTTTTAAAACACATATTTTAATAGTGAAGCCTGCATTCTCGGCCGTAAAATTAATCACACATGTTGATGCATCAAATTCAAAAGGAGACCGTCGAAAGGGAACGCCGTATTTTCGAATGTAAAGTCTGTCAACCCCCCCCCCCCCCGGTTAAGTGTTTTGGTTAAACATTTAGTAACAAGCTGACCCGGGCAGGGTCACCCCCCCCCCCACCCTCGTCCACTCATTGATTACATAGTTAGGTATTGTCCTACTCTAAACCTACACCTCTCCTCCTCGCATTCCACCCATTGTTTGGTCCGTTTAGTGTTTACCCCCATCCGTTCTCCCCTCCCTATGTTGGAAACCTTGGGGTTAATAGCGTTTTCAATGGAGGGCAACACTGTTATTCTCAGTGTGGCTGAATTGCCTGTTTCTCCGTTTTGACACCAAGCGCGATAAGCCCGCAACAACGAAAGTGCATGCAGTGATTGGTACTCAACCAACTTCGAAACTATTCAACTGGATTGCAATAGCCAGCATTATTGAAGCAATAGTTGGTTGTCTACCGCTCGCTCTTTTTCTTTGCTACCGTGACAAGAATGAACGCGCTCGTCATCTTGCTGTTTGTTACAGGGCGCATCTTGAAACAAGTGGCGGAGTTTACCATGAGATGTTGTTGTTCTGGGGTTAGCCTAATTGGTGATAGGTACTTTTAGTGTGTCGTGATTAGTGCTGGTTTGTAGAGTGACTGTGTATTAGGTCTAGCGGAGAGCGCATGACTTAGGGTCAGGGCTTCCCGGGTATATAAATCAATCAGTCAATCTTAAAATATGTTACAGGACATGAATATGTTTTAAGAAACGGACGTGTTATTAGTGCTGTTGTTGTGTTGTTTG
The DNA here is from genome assembly GCA_023313725.1 of Lithobius niger. Taxonomy (NCBI): domain Eukaryota; kingdom Metazoa; phylum Arthropoda; class Chilopoda; order Lithobiomorpha; family Lithobiidae; genus Lithobius; species Lithobius niger. The sequence goes on from JAHWFP010175351.1 coordinate 3,446, forward strand.
ATTTGCAGTGATACTGTTGTATTAGTATTAGGGCGGGCGCATGGCTTCGGGCCACAGCCCCAATAAAATTAATTCCAGCCTCCAGCCTACAAACGGTTGAACCAGGCTGATTGAGGTGTTCCGTTGCGATGTTGTTGTTGTCTGGATACACTAATATGTTAATTTTGAGCATAGTTTGTTAAGTTTCTAGGACAGAGTGTACGGCATTTAGGTCTTTTAAACAAAAGCAAACGCAAACGCAATAGCCAGCATAAGGGTGCGTTTATGCAACAAATCATTCTCGCTCGCCGAATGCTATTTGCTAGTCAACCCTTATTTATTTATGATTAGTTTCCCGTTGCTACTAAATGAATGCGGTAATAGATAACAAATTGTATGTATTATAAATAACAACACGGATAAAGAACAAAGTGCTATACAGTAATTTTAAACATCGATACAAGATTGTTGTCATTTCACGCTATTTCCAAAATTTGCTATTCTCCTTCAAAGTATATCTTCTAGCAATGATCAAACGCCGGTAGAATAAATAATAGCTTCTCGCAGCGAGAATTCAAAATCCAACATGGCGTCCATTTCGTGGCTATCGAAACGAAAGCAAACCAATGAATGCCGGCATAAAAAAAAAACAGTCCGTCGTCTTGTACTGCGGTAAAAATTGTTTTCTAGTTGTCATAAATCGACGCTCAAATGTTGCAAGCATCGTACGCCGTGTCACGAGACACGTGGAGAAGATTTTCGGCTGCGTCGTTGCCATGGTAACTAATACGCATAGACAACTCGAAAAAGCTGAGCTGCATACTCCGGTAAAGGCGAGAAGCAGCCATCAGATTTAGCATTGATCAAGTTGTAAAAGCTAGTGAGCGAAAAAACTGTCGTTGCGTAAACGAGCCCTTATTGAAGGAATATTTTGTTTGTTACAGATTATCGCCCTCGGCCTATTTCATTTTAGTGCATTCTGATGATTTTGCTAAGCGCATCCCAACTAAGCATATTATATATACAGATATTTTAATCTTAAATTTCTGAAGGGTTTGTGAGAGCTGCGAGAGTTGTCGGAAAAATACTGATTTTAAAAGTGACATAATTTGTAACAGGTAATTGGCTTACCTCCCCCCCTCTCCCCGTAGGTCGGGGGGTACCCTACGCTACGCAGCCGCGTTGTCAGTGTATGCCTTCATCCTGCTCTGAAAATACGATAGCTGTGATTTGTATTGTAGGCTTTCACAGAAGTACGTTCCTTGTCAGCCATATGACAGCACCAGTTCTGCCGGTACCTATTTTGTTTGGGTCTTGTCCGGTCTATGCCTATAGAAGAGGTCTGCCGACCTGAGAAAGCCAGAGAGCTCGTTTCTGAACCCACATTAGGGAAGACAGTCAGTCGCTGCTTTGAGGCGAAGCCTCACCACGCCGAACAGGAATACAGCATTCAGAACTTCTCCTCGGCATAGTGTGAATCGGCTACACTACAAAGCAGAAACTATATGTCCTTCCTAAGGGCGCCCGCGCACACGGCGACCAAGCCGCATGGCCAGGTCGCTGCGGCGAACGAGAATGCTTACGGCATATGTAGCAACGCGCACTTGGCCGCCGCGACCAGCCAGTCGTGGCGGCCACTGGGATTCCTGACGGCGTGTAGGCGATCACAGGGCGGCCATACTTGCTCCGTGTTCATTTTTCACCACGTGAATGAGAATTATTAAGGGAAAACGGGCAAGTCGCCGCGTTTTTTGGCCGTGTCGACCACTGGCCGCACGAGCTGGTTGCCTAGTATGCGGGTGGCCTTACGGTATATGTAGCAATGCTCACTTGGCCGCCACGGCCAGACAGTCGCGGTGGCCACTGGGATCCCGGGCGGCGTGCAGGCGACCACATGACGACCATACTTGCTCGGTGTTCATTTTTCACCACGTGATCGAGAATTATCAAAGGAAAACGGACGTGGCCGCGCAGCACGTCGCCGTGGTTTTTGGCCGCGACGACCACTGGCCGCACGACCTGGTTGCCCAGTGCGCGAGCGCCTTAATGTTGGTCCCGAATAGGACTGTCCCATTCCCTCATAGACCTGTATATATGGTCTTGGCTGTCCGTCATGTCCTCAACGAAGCTTGTGTAGGTGAGGTGAAGTGGCTAAACTTTCAATCGTGCCAAACCCTTAGAAACATAAGACGGAGCCGACACGAACCGGGATAACCTCCGAACACGGCAGGAAAAAAAGATCCAGTATAGTCAGAATTGCATCTCAAACCTGCTGAAGGATCGAGGTGGATGGCCTCTCACACTCTCATCGTTATTGATAGGGACTTTGTGGGGTATCCTTTCCAGTAACTGTCAGGAATGACTTACTTGAAAGAAGAGGGCTTCGACCTCGGGCCTCCACCACAATGGCCAGTAAAATAATTCCAGAATGTGGTGTCTTCCAATTTCGCAGAATCCAATTTCGACGAAAAAAGTTATCCATTTGTCGCAGAAATAAGTTTTGAGGTCAATATTCTACGATAACGGATTATGCTAAAACGGAATTTCAGACTTGCAGAAATTAAGTCCATTTTTACAAACTCAAATTTACGGAAGAAAAAAATGACCTGCTACCTCTAGATGAGCTGCATTAGACGTGACCCAGCTTATTTGTATGTATCTTTTATTATTTGTGTGCAAGAGAAATTCTAATACTATAACTATACACGAATGACAGCATCAGCTGTCCGGAAAGTGAGGGGGTTCGTGTTGGAATCGTGTTCCGCGTGTCACGATTGCTTACGTCATACGCTTTAGTATTACAGAAATCTCGATGTGTTTAGTATGCCCCCCCTCCCTCTCAGTCGGTGCTTCATGAAGCAAACAGTCTGCATTAAAGACTGGGCTCGTGAGGATACACGATACACTAATCTGATAAAGGAAGAAAAGACAACTGCCCTGACTGGGACTCGAACCCAGGACTTCCCGCTGACTAGGCCGGGCGCTCCAATCACTGTGCTACCGAGGCGGATACTGGCTGCAGGCTCCAGCCGAGCTAAGTAGCTGTTCAGTTTTCTCAGTGGAGCCTGCAGCCAGTATCCGCCCCGGTAGCACAGTGGTTAGAGTGACCGCCCTAGTCAGTGGGAAGTTCTGGGTTCAAGTCCCAGCGAGGCAGTTGACTTTTCTTTCTTTATCAGATTAGTGTATCTTGTATCCCCACAAGGCAAATAAATGCAACGAGGACAAAAAAACATGTCCGTCACTTAAATGTCTCTCACTTCATCTTCAATGAAGGATTTTTCTGATTTTTTTTTTATTGATACGGGACTAGCAGCATGAGTGGTCCCATTTGTTCCCCCTCTAAGTTGGGTCACGTCCAATGCAGCTCATCAATGGGTCGTAATTTCTTCTGTAAATTTGATTGTGTAAAAAATGAACATAATTTCTTGCGATTTGGAATTTCAATTTCACGGAATCCTTTTTTTTTTTTTTTTTTTTTTGCAGAATACTGACCCCAAAATTTATTTCTGCAAAAATGGATATTTTCCCTTCCGAACTTATACTCTGCGAAATTGAAGGTGACCCAGAAAGTTGTTGCCATACGGCAAAAAAAAAGGCCCAAAAAAAAAAGAAGGACGCCAAGACCAAAACTATAAATATATTTCTTCGCAGATGCATTGAAACTCCACAAGTTTTTCTTACCCTACATGACTCGCATTTTGAAACCTTTAAATATACGTTTCTCGCTTTAATATTAACCCTTTTGGATGGTTATTTTCATTGCCGGGCCGACGTATAGAAGAAGAACGTTGTTATCCTTGATAATTCCCCGCCCAGCATTCAAACAGCTACAAATTCACTGTAAAATGAGAGCTAGATAACCCATTTGCATGAAAAACCCATTAAAAATTAAACCTGGCTCCTGATCCCGTCTCGCGCCCTCCCGTCGGGAGTGGGGGGGGGGGGGATGGGGCCGGTGAGGCGAGACCTTCAATAATGGACTATACGATGAGAGAATGAAGACTGACCACGAGAAGTACGTGTGTGTGGGTTGGGGCGAAAATAGGCCTATAAATAACGGAAGAGGGCAGCGATTAATTTTTACGACTATAATGAAAACAAGTCTTTTAAAAACCAAGGTGAAATTAACGTCCACTGCTCCAGGCCATACTTTTTAAAGTCTATCTACCTCGGTACTAAAAATAATGGATGCAAATAAGAAGAATTATTATAACCTTCATCTTCCTCCTCCTCTGCTTCTTTTTCTGTTCGTTTACTTCTTCCCTGTCTTCTTCTTTCACCACATCCTCTTCTACTTCGTCTTATTCTTTACCTCTGCTTTTTTTTCTTTTTCGCTCATTATTAGTGCTAGGCTACTTCTCTCTCGTCTTCATGTTGCTCTTCTTCTTCTTCTTCTTCTTCTTCCCCCACTACAGTTTCTGCTTCTGCTTTTTATTCTTCTTCTTCTTCTTCTACCACTATTCTTCTTCTTCTTCTTCTTTTTTTTCTACCACTATTCTTCTTCTTCTTCTTCTTCCACTACACTTTCTTCTTCTTCACCTTCTTCTTCTTCTTCTACCACTACAGTTTCTTCTTCTTCTTCTTCTTCTTCCACCATCTCTTCTTATTTTTCGCGTTCTAAATTTGTTGATGATAACCTTTCTTTACTTCCGCTGAACCAACACAGCAAAAAATAATAAAAATGGTGGTTGTTATTATAACTCTAAATTAACTTTTATTCCGTTCACGGGTTACTGAAATAATTTTTTTGGAGAGGGGAGATGTTCGGATGGGAAGGGGGAGGAAAATTAGGGTTATTTTGCTTCGCTCGTTTAGCTGCAAGCTGTCGATTACATGTATATCAGCATCTTCTTGGATTTCCTTCACCTTTTTTTATGTTTGTAAGTTTTAACAAACAAAAATTGTCGAATTAACGTCCTTTTCAACTGCTAGGGCCATCGAGAGGGACAATTTTTCAAGGAAATACCTAGTATTTTTTACTTGCCACAATCGACATGATCACGAGCGCAATTTCTTTTAACAAAGACGAAGGTTTCAATTTAATTTCCGTTGCGAAGTAGCTAAATTGGATTTAGCAACCCAGTAGCAATGAAATCACGATTAAAAGTGCACAGCAAAGTGTAGTCAGTGGGGTGAGACATTGCAGCACTATTTAGTTACTGTTGGCAATCTCGTGTCTCAATATTGCATGCCATTCCATTGACATTTTTGTCTCCCGACACACCAGAGCGTCTGCCCTTCAATTTTTGGGAAAATAACAAAATTTGGGGTCATTTTGCAGGTTTCGAATTTTGTCGGTCGTAGGTTCAAGTCCCAGTCGGGACAAGCTCCATCAATTTACAACCACCACGTCGTGTAATTGTACCCAACTAATTACCGACAAGTCCTCGATTAGGGCTCATTAGTGCTCGAAAATAACAATTAGTGCTCATTCAGTAATAGAATTATAAAGCTTTCAAAGGTGTCGGTGCCAAATTGATGCTTACAGCACCACCCTCTATAATTGGCTCGAAAAATATATGGATTTTTAGTGCTGAATTAGTGCTCATTAGTGCTCGAAAATTAGAATTAGTGCTATATAAGTCCGTAAATTATCACTCTTTTGATGGCTTGGTGCTGTTCATGTCGTAGTACCACCCGCACTGAACCGCTTCAAACATCTTCCATTTTTTAGTGCTCCATTAGTGCTCATCAGTGCTCGAAAATTAAAATTAGTGCTCTTTGAATAAAAGAATTATAACACTTTCAAAGGTGGCGGTGCCAACTAGATCCGGCAGCACCGCCCGCACTGAACGGCTCTAAACATATCCTATTTTTTAGTACTCGGTTAGTGCTCAAAAACTAGAATAAGTGCTCTTTCAATAAAAGAATTAAAACAACTTCAAAGGTGGCGGTGGATCTATTTGGCACCCTCACCTGTGAAAGTGGTATAATTCTTTTGCTGAAAGAGCACTAATCCTAATTTTCGAGCACTGATGAGCACTAATCGAGCACTAATTGTCGGTGTTTAGTTGGGTATGATTGCACGCCGTGGTGATGCTAAATTGGTGTTTGCGTTATTCTTCAAATTTGTTTATTGTGTCCACCTCACAAGGCTGACCGTAAATACCGACTGTCGAATTTCTTCGCCCTTGTCTTGTGAATGCTTTTCCAAAACCCTTCCAACCCAGACGGACTGCCTTGAGGTGAACGTTTTTTCAGTCCTACGTGTACCTAGATCGGTGAACTCTCACGAAGCTCGCGTTCCGTCGTTGGACTTAGTAATTTTTGCCTTTTTACGTAGGCTTAATGTTTTATTATTATTATCATTATTATCATTAATTTCTTTTGAGCCTTAAGTCAGCCGAAGCAATTTAATGATCGTATGGCTGAACCGGTTCAATTTTGAACTTTTCCAGACTTTTTAGAGAAGAAGAAATGTCTGGTAAAGGGAGGTGCCAACGGGGATTCGATCCGGGAAACCTCCGATCATCGTAGGGGCCGAAAGATTGTCCAGAATTATCCAGAATAGTTTCCATAGCTGCTGAAGGAGCATGGTAGCCTCTCATGCTAGCATGGCCGGCAGTCCTGGCGGGGACTTTGCCAAGGTCCTTTTTCCACGTGTTCGACCAAATCCGCAAACCTCCAGCAACCAGGCTGAGTTCTCACACTACTCAGCCACGATGACCGAGTGTTAACACGAGATTTACACTACTCAGAGAAAATTAGCCGCTAGTCTATACTGAGAATGACGTCAGCTTCAAGATGGATTCAGCCAGGGGCTGAGAAATTTCATAGGATTCACCCCCTCCCACATTCCCTAACCCACCTCACTCCATCCCATCCATATCGAAGGTTTATCCACCTCATGTCAGGCCCACTTACGATGACCAAAAATACTAAAGCATTAACGCAGTGGTCATCGTGGGTGACTGGTGGCGGATTTCAACGTGTTGTCTGAAGGTTTTTGGTCTGGTCAGTGACTTGCCGTTAGTGGTGGCAAGGGTAGTGTAAGAGACTGTAGCCTCCTTCAGCAGCTATAGCATCTATTCTGGCCTATTCTGAACATTATCTTGGCCCCCTGAGATGATCAGAAGATTCCGGGATCAATACCCCGGGTTTGCCTCTCCGCTCACTAGAGGTCTTTCTCTTTCTAAATATTTAGTTAGGCTCACAATTGAGCCGGTTTATCTACATCATCATTATTAAATTTACGAGCATTAAATTTACACAAATCGATGTAAATAATATGAAGGTAAGTCGTAAATAACAAACCTTACACTAGGTTTTCATCTTTACACTAGGTTTCGTTGTAGCATAGTAAGCCTCTTTCATAAACTTAGGTTTAATTGAGTGAGGTGACCCGGTTTCGAATTGACGAACCAATCCTTCTCCAGACTACTGTCATACCACTTTTGCCAACACGGTATGGCAAATATGCTATGGTGAAGGACTGGCAAGAATCCAAGTCATGTCACTCGAATGAAACGTAAGTGAATAAATGTGTCTTACTTTAGCTTTTGTCGCACATCCAGCCGTAGCCATGGCGCCAGAAGGAGAGAGGGACAATTTTGCTAGGTAAATCCCATCGGAAATTCTTAGGATCTTTTACATGCCACAATCGACATGAGCACGTGCCATCACAGGGCCCTTCTCTTCCCGAAAAATACCAGGGGTGGCTGAGGACGAACACGAACCCGAAACCTCTGGCACACGAGAAAGTCGTGCTAACCATCAGGCCACCTTGCGCCACAAACGTATCTTACTGTGCTAATTCACTTGCATCAGGGTGGCTTGGCGGTTAGCGTGACTGTCTCAAGTGCCTGAGGTTCCGGGGTCGAGTCTGGCCTCACCCCATACCATCCCTGTCATTTTCGGGAAGGCTGTAGGAATTTCCTGCTGGAATTAACCAGCAAAATTGTCCCTGTCACCTTCCTGCACCATGATCTCGGCTGATTTAAAGACAGAAAGCCAAAGGGCAGACACAAACCTATTTAAATCAATACAGACGCAAACCTATTTACGTTGCACTTTGGACTTAAAGGTCAGACTGCCTGAGCGGGGAATCGAACCCACGACCATTAAAACCAAAGGCTGAGGTCGTGCCGCTGAACTATACTGGCACAGCCTTTAAAAGGAAACGTCCATAGGCAGCATTTAACACGTGCTTATAACCTCCAAAGTGTGCTACGTTGTTTCTATGTGTATGATTTTCTTTTATTTTTGACCTGTCTTTATAAGAGTATTAGGGCCACCGCGCACACAGCAGCCAAGCCACGCGGCCAGGTCGCTGCGACCAACGAGAATGCTTAAGCACTCTCCAGACAGAAGACAATTTCGTGCGAAGCTATGCGTTACTGCGTTCCTACAAGGTCAGAATTGCTGCAAGCGTCTGGTTGGTGATGCATTTAAGTGCAGATTTTGACGTCTTTGGTACATCATCTTGCGTCTCCGTGCAGCAGCGAGCAGCAGGTCTGATTTGGGCTTTACGGTGTATGTAGCAACGCGCACTTGGCCGCAGCTGCCAGCTTGTCGCCGCGGCCACTGGGATCTCGGGCAGCGTGCAGGCGGCCACAGGGCGACCGTACTTACTCCGTATTCATTTTTCACCATGTGATCGAGAAGAATCAATGAAAAACGGACGCAGTCGCGCGACCCGTCGCCGTGTTTTTTGGCCGCGACGACCACTGGCCGCACGACCTGGCCGCTCAGTGCGCGGACGGCCATAGATTGTTTCGGACAGCACTCTAAAAAATTAATAATAATAAGAAAAAACCTATATCCGCATCCCAAATACACGGCTTAAACCTTTCATGCCACTGTATTCGGAGCTGCCAGACTTCGTCTCATTTTTTGGGTTTAGGGAATAAGTTCAGGTATGCAAAGAAGCTGTAGATTACGTCATACCACAAAAGCAACAAGGCTCGTAATCTCGTTAGGGCTAAAAGCGAAATGTGTGTAGGAGGCAGAAGCAGAAGCCTGCGGCCTTGGCACTTGTAATGAGAAATTGAGCGGCCCGCCGGCACACGGTTGGGCTGGCTGATCTCTTTGGCGAAGATAAGCCGAAGGTTCATCCTCAATCCTTTTAGGTTAATAGATGGCGTGGGAATATTTCTTACTGGCCTTAAACTGATGCTCGTTCTCCCAACAGTTTCCCTTTCAACCGCTTGGCTGCCCTTCCCCTCCTTCCGCACGAACTATAGTTTCGTTAGAGTTCGGAGCCGATCAGAGATGGCGCCACCGACGAGACTCCCTATTTGGATAAATATACGAGGAATGCTGGACTGTATTAATGCTCTGCCCCAGCGGGTGACAGGAACCGCGCCCTGCTCGGCGATATTTTGCACTACAAAATTTTGCACCGCCTATGGTTGACAGATCAACGAAGGTTATGATCCTGGTTCGATACTAGGGACAGGTCGAATTTTATTTTAAGTATACTGGATACGACTTAAAAAATCGAGAGGATCACAAACGCTACATTGAATCAGTTAAAAATTCTCCACTCCTTGTCCTTCATGTACTCCTGGTATTTGTTTCTTTTCCATCGACTGATTTAGGGAATAACAGGACTACTAAACAGTAGACTAAAAATTTATTTAGTAGCGAAAGTCGACGATTTTCTACCTCAGATAAAAAAAGGTCATTGGCCCCAGAATGCTAACGTTACAACTCTTGGATGACAACACAGCAACAGCTACAATTTATATGCCAAATAGTTAGATTATGAACTGAAGCATTAGGAAAAGTGTACACTACTGTGCATTCTGATCTTTTGGGGTATGGTATATCGGTCAGCGGCATACGAGTTTCAACAATAAATATCCTCTAGCGTCGATCCAACAGACACATTCTGAATGCAGGCATTACAAGTATGGGACGACACTTACAGACGAACTGTGACGAAATACGTAGTCATCTAAACCTTATTAAAAAAGGTGTAGCAATAAGGAACCTCCTCGAGCGAAGCTGGACGACGCCAACGGAGCGGCGAAGCGATTGATGTGGCTAGTCTAACATCATTAAAATCGTTGCTTGTTTGTTTATTTTTTTCGATCATCTGCTTCTGCGGAATTAGAGGAGCTAAAAATGTAAATAAGGTGTCGAAAAGAAACAAATTTCCTTCAATACCCCAATTAAAGCGTAGGACTTTTCATCGCCCATCGTGGGTCCCAAACGCTCCAAATTAACGAAAAAGCGCCAGTCGCAAGTCTTTTGGACCTAAATGTCAGACTGCCAGAGGAAGGAATTGAACCCACGACCTTTGAAACAAAATGCCGAAGTCCTACCGCTTAGCCATACTGACACGGCCAAAAGGAAACGTCCACAGGCAGTATTTAACATGCACACATATAATACACATAAACACACACTTTTTTCCAACCGCCACTTTAGAGAAAAACGGTTGTATGCAATGACAACGTCAATAATAGGCATTGCACATTACAGCAATCCCGTTGACGCATTTTGTCGTATGTGGTAGACGCATGTTGATGTTAATTACACATCCTACTCTTTGCTGTTTGTTTTGCTAAACTGTTTTCAGGAGAAGAAACGTACGTTTTGTCGTCTAAAGTCATTAAAAAGCAAAAGTCGTAAGATATATCAACGATTACAAAGTTAAGATCGCATCTTACCTTTTCCAAGCCTACGCGGGACCCGGGCGGCAGTTGCGGCTACTAATACCTCTCATAATGCTTTGCCTCCGTGCTGCTTCACACACAAAGCATTAGAAATGGCATTAGTAGCTGCAACTACCGCCAGGGTCTTACGTATACGCTTGGAAAAGGTAAATTGCGATGGTTAACTTTAATGATCGATCTTCGTTACCTTAACCCTTGGCCAATTTAAAAAAAAATTTAACACAAGTATCATGAAAAAAGTAAAAATAAAAAAACCCTAGCTTCTTTGAATTATTGATAAGTTGAGAAACGTTATCTTCATCAGTGGCGCCATTCTGGTCCCGACAGGAGACATTGGTTCCCCGACTATTGCGACGATACCTTAGTGCTTGTAAAGTATAGGTAAAAAAAAAAATTCCCTTTTCCAATAATGTGCTAATTATTTGTTATCTTATTTGTTGCTTTACAATTGCTGGCTAAGGATATAATTTATGTGATTTCTGAGATAAGAACATATTTTTTGAAATACGCTTGTTTCAGGATATGATTTTTTATCACGTCGAAATTCACGATGATTTCGACATTCGTCCCCGACCAATGTCTTCTTTCCCTCCGGCTAATGAACATGATGCTTGCGAGCTTAACGATGTGGTCTAACAATGAGACTACTGGTTAAAATTAGTTTTTTAAACCATGCGCAATGGCTGTTTGCCATGACGTCACCATGAGTTAGCCAATGACGAACGAGAACAACGGCTGTTTGGCCGTCTGATTGGACTAGCCCAGTCACGTGATATGTGCGTCACAGCAAACAGCCATGGCGCGTGGTATAGTCTTCTGTACAGCCGTACCGGCTGAGAAGACTATTGTAACGACTTTGTCCGTCCGTCCGTCAGTCGCTTTTTTCCACTACGCAACGGTACCAGATAGTGACGACCATTGTTTACAACGTTAGATTCAGTGTGAGAATCTAACGTTGTAAACAATGGTCGTCACTAACTGGTTCCGTTGCGAAGTGGAAAAAAGTGACGGACGGACGGACAAAGTCGTTGCAATAGTCTTCTCAGCCGGTTAGGCTGTGAGAAGTTAGTTAAATAACATGGCAAATTAAAACATCGTTACTTCCTTATAACTAGTAGACTTCTTCGACGTAACTAAATTAAATAATAACACTTGATCGTCGAATTAAAATCATAAGGTAACACTCAATAAAAACAAATGGATTTTAGCTTCGTTTAAAATAGTCTCGTCGCATTGTTGCATGAATGAATAGGATTACCGTCGAACCAAATTCTCCATTAGGCCTATCTGCTACTTACGAAATTAAAACTGCATTTTTAAAATAAGGCCTAAAAATGAAAATTAGGCCTAAAATCATGTTACCATGGCAACGTCAAGTTGCTACGAGTCGCTGTTGGCTTCATCAACAGCATCTCTCTCGTCACTTCCCTACTACCACTATCTATATAGGCTACGTTGCGCGTTACGTTGTAACACTGCAACTGTGTGCCTGAGGTGCACCGTATTGCAAAAATGAATAGGCTTACTATACAATCCATATCTCAGTTAGCTGATACTAACGAAATTAAAATCGCTGATTAAAATTAGGACTAAAAGCTGCCAATTACGCCTAAAATGTAAAATAGGCCTAAAAGCTAACACAGTTTTACCCGGCGATTGTGATGGCTATATACTGCTTTTAGATTAGTATAGCTGTTGTAGTGCATGATAGAGGTGTGCGCCTCAACATTGGAAGTGGAGGAACTGTACAGAAGACCGGTGCGACTAGGCAGTCGCTGTAGCCACTTGTTTGGAAAGTAGAGGATGTATTGGTTCCAACAAAGGTTTTACTTCAGTTAAGGACCAAGCAACGTTTCTTTGTCGGTTCCCGTCAAAACAAAAAGTCTCGTGATCGTAAAGCTTACCTGTTTTAAGATAGTCAGTGCGAGCTCTCTATTCAGTTTTTTTTTAATAATTTGTTGGAGCCTTATGTTATCTAGAGCAAACATGAACTGGCTCAATTCATTTCTGAACGTTATTAGACATTTTTAAAAAAGAAAAAGAGTCTGGTGGTAAAGGGAGGGGCAAACCCGGGAATTCAATCCGGGAAACCGCCGCTCACCGAAGGGGGCCATAGATAAGGATTGTGAAGAATAGTCCAGAAGAGATCCCATAGTCGTTGAAGTAGCCTCACAGTCTACCACGCTATCCTGGCGGCACAGACTAGCAGGGATTTTTCCGTGGTCCTACTTCCAGCCATCAACCATGCAGGTAAGCTTCTGATTAGTTAAATGGAAGCTAACAGTGGGAAAAGTGCAGTACTAACGATGCAACTTTAATGTAAGCAATTGCTATCTATTTGTCACTTACTAATCGTTTTGTTCCTTACGTCTTCTTTTACGACCTGTCAAAAGCGTTTTATGCTGTGGACCATGAAATTTTACTTCGCAAGTTGGAAAAACTAGGCGTAAGAGGTATTTTTTCTCGACTTGTGTGCATCTTATAATTTTCGGAACGTATTAACAACTGTAATTGTACTTTTACGGTGGGGTAAAGTGTGGTGTTCCACAAGGCAGTGTATTAGGACCCCTTTTATTTTTGATTTACGTCAATTATATATCTGAGCTGCCTCTAAATGGAAAATTGTTTTTATTCGCTGACGGCATTGCCTATCTGTATTCGATGGAAAGTGAGTTCTCGCATGTTATATCTGTTCCTGACGACATGAACTATTACTTGTTTCGTCGTTGTTTTAAATTTTTTTTTTGCATTTTGCTCTTTGTAATTTTTCTCTGGGCATTTTTACAATGTTTTTTTCAGTGTTTTTTTTCCATGTATTGGCACAGCTCATGAGGTTTTCTCATGCTGCCCCTTTTTACTGTAAATAAAGAAAAAAAACCTCGTCAATTACTAACTGTGTACGCTTTATCTGTCGTAGTTCCAAATTACCTTTAAATTATGATGTGTTGTGAAAAAGACACTCAAGCTCGACGCATAAAGCGTTAAAAACACTGGTACCTAATATTTCGGAGTAATACAGTGGTTGGCTCCATTTTCAAAGGTTAAAAATAAAAATAAAACAAACTCACACACTCAACTACCACCTTACCAGGTCACCATGTTTCAACATGGCGACCTGGTAAGGTGGTATAGTTGAGTGTGTGAGTTTGTTTTATTTTTATTTTTAACCTTTGAAAATGGAGCCAACCACTGTATTACTCCGAAATATTAGGTACCAGTGTTTTTAACGTTTTATGCGTCGAGCTTGAGTGTCTTTTTCACAATACATAACGCATGTTTTAACCATTCATACCTTTGCATTATTTACCGTGATTTATGTCTATATATAAATAAACCTTCTATAGCACGTGCTTGTGGTTAGTTTTCGTCACACTGGTAAGAGGCTTGTTGGAAAGTAGGAGAATTATTCTTTCCAACGGCATTAAAAAAACTCTAATTTGGGTTGCGCTATCTTTCTTCGTTTGTACCCAACTAAATCAATCTTTCCGCCAAAAATGCGGTTAACTTATATATTAGATGCATCCTGGGTCGCAGATTAGGGGAAATAAGCCCTCTAAACTGATGTAAATCAAAAGTGTGAACCGCCGGATTACATATTACGATACGCAGCTGAAAGCTAGGAATTATCGATGCCTATTTCTCTTCTCTAATACGAAACGTGACCAACTTTTAATAAAGATTAAAAAAAAAATGTCGGCATCAGTTGAAAGCCTGAGTTTAGTTCAGAAAGCCTAAGGCTATACTCCGTCACGAATTCAATCACTAACTCAAGCGAAACGTGCATACATTATAAATAAATACGGAGATAGTAGCATGCAAAAGCTCGCTAACTTAGCCCCAAGGCAAATCTTACCCTCACGTGATGCGTGAAATGTTTCGGTTGGATTAGCCAGCATTTCAAGAAAACTTTAAAAGTCAGGTACGTAGTGCAGAAGACCGAATGTGTCTTAAAGGGCAATTACATTTTATTTTGACATGCATGTTTGACTTTTGGATCACTTACACAATAACTAAACACAAGAACTGCGGTAAGAATACGTTACTTACGTCCGATACAACAATTTAATTACTGCATCACCAAAACACGACAAGGAGATCGCCATTGTTTTGCTGGAACGCTCAGAAATTAATGCCGACAGATGTCACTTTTCGATTTCGACTCGCAGCCGATTGAGATAGCTGTATTGACTGTGAGGAGCTCAAGCGTCTGGTGGCCTTAGCTAGCCGGCAGTGTAGTGGCCAGCTAAGGCCGTCAGACGCTTGAGCTCCTTACAGTCAATACAGCTATCTCAATCGGCTGCGAGTCGAAATCGAAAAGTGACATCTGTCGGCATTAATTTCTGAGCGTTCCAGCAAAACAATGGCGATCTCCTTGTCGTGTTTTGGTGATGCAGTAATTAAATTGTTGTATCGGACGTAAGTAACGTATTCTTACCGCAGTTCTTGTGTTTAGTTATTGTGTAAGTGATCCAAAAGTCAAACATGCATGTCAAAATGGATGTAATTGCCCTTTAACCGATTCTTTGGAAGTTTGCGTATAAACTATTGGGAACGATTAGTTTAGCGTTTCTACTAGATGAAAGCGGTAACATATAACAAATTAAATATATGATAAATAACAACACGCATAAAGAACAAAGTGCAACAGTAATTTTAAACATTGCTACAACATTGTCGTCATTTCACGATACTTCCAAAATTTGCTATTCTCGCTCAAAGAACAGCTTCTGACAGTGATCAGACGACGGTAGAATAAATAGCTGCTCGCAGCGAGAATTCAAAATCCAACATGGCATCCATTTCGGGGTTATCGAATCGAAGACAAACCATCGAATGCCGGCATTCTGAAGTCTGTCCGTCATCTTTCTCTGCATTAAATATTGTTTTCTTTGTCATAAATCGACGCTGGTATATTGCACGCATTGTGCGTGTCGCGAGGCAAGAGGAGATGATCTGCGACCGCGTTATTGCCATGGTTGCTACGTATAGACAACTTGAAAGCCACATTCTCTGGTAAAGGCAAGAAGCAGCCAGCAGATTCTGTATTAACCAAATAAAAAGCTAGTGTGTGAGAAAATTGTCGATGCGTAAACCCATCCTAATTTACCCACCCGAGTGCGATTGACAGACGGTTATGTTTGCTCACGATCAAGCTGATCTTTGTTTCCATGACTAGAGAAAAGTCTATTATACCTATGAAATGCAAGCTAATGAATTTTTTATATGTATGTATTTCAGGCGTTTGTAGCACAATTTGGGTTCCTCGGGAATGGCAACTCTGACACACGAATCTCGTAAGAGGCACTAGTATATTAACGGTTAGTAGGACTATTTCATGTGTCTGGGTTCCTGGGGTTCAGTCTGGCGTAAGCCACCACTGATGTTTTTCCTGTGATGCCTCGTGCTCATGTCGATTAAGGCATGTGAAAGATCCTAGGAATTTCAAATTGGAATTACCTAGTAAAATTGTACCTCACGCCTTCTGGTGCCATGGATACGGGTGGGAGTGCGTCTAACTTCCAAAGTACTCTGTACCATACAGTACGCATACTACACCATACTATATGTATACTATATTATTCTGCACAATTGTAAATCTCGTATACGAGATAAAGCCGCGTCTCTCCGTGCCAAAAATTCTACAGCACGATAAATCAAGGAGAGACGCCCATTCCGAATGTCCAACGATCGACGCCCACAAACATTTAATCATAAGAGACGCTAAGGCCAGAAGCTGCATACCGTTTAGAATGCAAATGCAGAACGATTTGATCCTTGGGGTGTAATGTGGAGATAGGGGATGGGGGTGGGGAAGGGGAAAAAATTCGTTAAGTCTTACAGTAGCAAATCAAGTGTAAAACAAGCTGGCCTATTTTCGAATTAATCCGTGTTAATTACAACCTTCTGGAGTTTAATCCCCGTTACCATTTTTAATGACATATTGTATGCCGACACGCGAGGGGAAAAAACACCGCCGCCAGAAAATCGCCAAGTGAGACGGTTCAATCGTTTCCGAAGGGGAATATTCCGGAGGGAAGGCGGTGGTGGTGGTTGGGAGGGGAGGGGAGGGGAGGGGGGGGGGGTCAGCTTGTCAATGACTTACTTGCAGTATGAATGCAATAATTATGATTACTGGTTGGTCGTTGTCTCGTGCGGTCGTGATGACCGCCGGGTCCAATACCACTTCGTTTCTCCTCGCACGAATTAACCGGAGTCAATAATCAGCTAAGTCTCTTGTAATCGTTGCAATAAATTTCTAATGATCAACGAAGGCTCCTGTAGGGGTAGGAGGGAGGGAAAAAAAGATTGCATATCCACTTATGCATCATGGCTGGCTGCATAAAACGATCCATTTGGCAATTTTAGGCCCGAATTCTCTATCTCACCTTAAGCCAGCCTTAACTCCAAGGACCGACTCTAAAATTTATTATATAGCGCTACTTGCAACCCGATTCCCTCAAAATGCTAACGAGCAAGTAAATCCAAGTGCGGCTGTGATTAATAAAATAAATTTTAAAAAATAAAAAAGCTTGATACTCACGTTTGAAACATCTCAAACGTGAGTATCGCATCCAACTGGCGAACTGGATCAGCTCAACGGTAAAAGCCAGAGATCCTTTTCACTGGTCCATGCCTATTAATTTATAGTTTGAAAGTACCATGTATAAAGTCAACCGGCCAAAGAATATGTGGAGACACTGCCTTAACTAGCTTTTCCCAAGTACGGGTGCAAGGGCAAAATGTTGGGCCCCTCCTCAACTTATAGTACACAGTTTTGGGGACAAAGGGTCTCCCAATCCAGACCAAATTAAACAATAGTGAATTGTGACATGTTGGGCCCCCTGCCACCTGAGGCCGAGTGCCTTGCACCCTTTGCACCACCCTTAATTGAGGCACTGAACCCATGTGGAGATCCAGTCTAAGATCTTGTAAGATCTGGCAGCATCCTGTCAAGATCTTGCAGTGTCCTGCACAAGATGCTGCAGAATCTTGCAAGATCTTAACAGGATCCTGCAAGATCGTACAAGATCTTAGACAGGATCTCCACATGGGAGTGCAGCAATTAGGGCTGGTGCAAAGGGTACAAGGCACCCGTACTCGGGTGGCAGGGGGCCCAACATTTACAAGTCAGGGGCCCGAAAGGCACAAAATTCCAGGATAATCCTAACAGGATCCTGCTAGGATCCTTCCTACAGGATCTTGTGCAGGATGCTGTTAGGATCTCCTGCACATGGGTGAGGAAGGGGAGAGAGAGTGAACCCTTTTCGGCGGTCCGTTTCATTTCGCGGACTGGAATTCGATCTCTTCACTCCTTCGCTCGCTAATGCCGTTTAGTTGGACCGAAATTCGATAATTTCTCAGACACCCATTTTAAAGCTTGCTGTTCTCACGCGCCCACACCACATACTGCGTTTTATGAAATAACTCAACGTACCCAACTTATATCGAGCTGTCCAAAGTTATTCTTTACAAAGGATGTACATTGGGTTAGGATTGGCGAGGGAAAAAGTGCTCCGCACATCTATCTCTCTCCACAACGTTCTCCGTTGTTTTCGGAAGATTTGTCTTTTAATTCAGATTGGCCCAAGCAACGGTCAAATCAAGCAGTCATTCGGGGAATTTACCGACTTCACACTAGGCCAGTCCGCGCCTCCTTCACCCTGACTTTCCAGATTATCGACTAACTCTGTAATAGCAAGCCTTCGGACTACTTAAGTCAGGCATCTAACACGAGAGGTGATAGTTCTAGGTTTTTGCGGAGAAACTCCCACCTCTTCATCAGACACCAGAGAGACGTCTCTCTTTGGAACTCTCTCCCTGAACATGTCATTACGGCTGTCTCTTTGAACTCTTTCAAGGCACCTTTAGATGTTTTCTTGGAGTCGTCTTTTTTTTCCTGTTTCTCTCTGAGGTGGGGGAGGGGGTGGTTTGCAGTTCGGTACCGTCAATTTTTACTTTTTACTTTACTTACTTTTATAACTTTCAGTTTTGTGAAGCGTACATTAAAATACGGCTGGTAACGTTTCAATTGCGGTATAGGCAATCGTTATTATAGTAAAGAAACAAAGACGTTTCTGTAAAATTATCCAAAACTTGGATACAATCAACAGTGAAAATCACACAAAATTATCACACACGAGTCATTAGTAGCGTGTCTCGGATTTGAAACGTCGAAACAGCTCGCCACCACCATCCCGTCACCAAATTACTGACGCATAAGGACATAACCGCTGTCTTACAGCCGGATATATCAGCCGGTTGTGTATATTTTTTCTCCGTACCAGGTCATTTCTGAGTTTACGTCTAAGCTCGAAAACTTAGTTTGCAGCTTAGTTTGCGGCCTAAAGGTATTCATTAGTTTATAGAACTGTTAGTTGTCGAAATTGATCGGCTAGGGAGAATAATCTATAACAGGGGGATTTTGTGTGAATTTTTGGCTGCGTGCTTATCTGCATGTCTGCTTGTGCTTTTTGTACTGTTGGGATGCGATTAATTTGGCTCCAATTTGGTCGCAGTTATCAATGAAATTTGTGAGCTCGACAATAAGCCTGTATTATTTTCCAGTCTTTTGGAGGTATAGGTAGGCATACACGATATTTCGACGATAAACCTATATTTCATGCGTTTTCGGAAGAGAACTGCGCTATATTTCAACAACAAACCGCGATTTCAAGTTTTCGAGGCCTACGTGATATTTCGTAATTTTATGAATAAGTTTGTGAAAATTTACTCAGAAGTTTGCATTCGTATTTACTAGCGATTTTTAACAATATTTTATTCCTATAACATTGCTACTAACGCCGTCGACTAGCAAGCATCAACAGATGAATTAGCTCCTAATCGGTGATTATAGCACCCACAGAGCATCGACAATAACGCCATGTTGGCTACGAGACTAGCACCTGGACGATAGCAATGGATGGGAAAACAACGGCACTCCTAGTCAATCCAGTGCTTTAAGAGCGGATTAGGCCTAAAACACGTTGTTTTCTCCAATCCCTTATGATGCGAGGTTGTAATCGGAAAAGAAAAGAAAAAATTTCAGTAAATGACAACAAATCGAAAAAGATCGAACATATTTGGCCTAAGAAATCCGCTCTAACAGCTTTGGCTTCAGTAAAATCCAGTGCCCCTTGCAGCTAGCCCAATTACTGGCTGCAGTATAGTTATATAATTAATATGACGTTGTTGTCACTATACTCTATACTGCATATTCCATAGTCTTTACAGTACTTACAGCCTTTACAGTACTGTTTGCAAGGAATATAGCCATAGATCAGAAAGTTAACTAGATATAGCATCTCAATTCTTCCAGTTCTACGCTGGGCCCTAGCGGTAGTTGCGGCTATTAATACATCATAATGAGTTAGCCTTTGAAGAAGCACGAAGGCAAAGAATTATCAGAGGTATTAGTAGCCGCAACTATCGCTAGACCCCGCGTAGAACTGGAAGAAGTAAGATGCTACATCTACTTAATTTTCTAATCTATGGACAACCCGAATAGTTTAGTCTCTAACCACAAACAGCAGACCAACACCGTCAAAACAACACCAGTGCAAGTACGTGATGAAGTGTCCTTCGATCGATATACTGACGTCTTTGGCGAACCATACCGACTTTTTTTTCGGGTTTAAAGGCGGGTTGTCATCAAACTAACATTGCAGCATCTCACCCTATTGCGTTCTCTCTTGCAGTAAGCAAAGGAATGCTCAAAGCAATCCCTTTAAACATAACAAATAAGCACCGTGCGTCCTTAATTACTGAGTAAAAAATTGGGGGCGTCCTCGTGCACCTGGGAGCAAGCTGTAAAGGTTAACGATATTACTGTCACTAGATGGCGCCAGGGTCTTTTTTTTAAAGACCCTTTTTGGCGCCATCTAGTGACAGTAATATCGTTAAACTTTACAGCTTGTTTCCAGGTGCACGAGGACGTACCAAATTTTTACTCAATAATTCAGAAGGCTCGTGGTGGCTTGTTGTTGTGTTAAAAGATTTTTCTTTGTGCTGCACAAAGAAAAATCTTTTAACACAACAACAAGTGCGAGCAAGTGCTTGAGATTAGTTAGTTAGCGCTCGATGGTACTAGATGCTCCAAACTGTGGCAACCCGCCTTTAAGGATTAAAGAATATAAAGAACGTTAACTTTTCATTGTCATCTCAGTCCGTACCATTAACAAGCGACTTCCGTCAAATGAAACTTAATGCGCACGTGAGCTATTCACGGCCTAACACGTCTATTGGACTAAATTAGTGTTATTGAATGACCTAAGTTTCCTCGTTGAGGATTACAATTTGCAGAAAGGAACACACACCGACCGGAACCACGCCCGATTTTCGTTAGTTAGCGCCCCCAAACGCAGATTCCATCTTAACACTGATCGCCCATATCATATAATGAACTTTAAATGTAACTCAATCCAAAAATAAAAACAATAATAATTTTATTGAGCGTCCCGCCTTAAACTAAAAATTCAAGTGTGTGTGTTTTTTTTATGTTTTTTTTGTTTTTTTTTTCGCCTGTTTCAAGAATCAGTGTTAGTTTTGCGCTGGTTTTGAGCGACGCCGCTTATTTCTTGCGCTTGAGCTTGTGTGGCAAATAGAATGGTCCGTAAATAGTTAGTCCACGCATTCTGTTGTACAATCTTTGATCATTATCAATCTAATTTTCGTGTCCTATATGTGGACTCCACCCTTTTCCCGCCTACCTAACCTATCCCAAACCACTTTTCCCAGAATTGTTTTATAGACCCGTTTGTAGCCTTGTAGCGTTTGTAGCCTTTAGTTATGGAAATGTGATGTGGAAAAATAATAGTGTGGATCCAACCAGTTCATCACGCAATCCGATTTATTAAAGAAAACAAAAAGAGGAGAAAAAACACTTTCTTCAGCCGCATGCATCTGAAAGACCGGATTTTGAATCAACGGCCAACGCTGACTGTGTAAGGTTTCATGCTGGTTTTGCACGCAACAATTAGAAATCATGTCATCGGGATGTTTCCCATCTTCTATTGAACGAATAATCTGCGTCCTTTTTATTTGAGTTGATAGGTATTCTCCACCTGAAATACCAAAATCCTAGGTACTTTTTGAAAAAAAAAAGACATCCGGTAGCAGATAAGCACAGATGGAAACCTACTTCCCTTGCATTTTAAACTTAAAACTTAAGGCCGGAAAAGCCAAAGCCTCACCAAGAGTTAAATAAATACAGATGCTAACCTATTTACGTTGCCTTTGGGACTTATATGTCGGACTGCCTGAGCGGGGAATCAAACACACGACCTTTGGAACCAAAGGCTAAGTTCCTACCGCTGAGCCATACTGACACGGCCTAGAGGAGCGTCAGTATGGCTCAGCGGTAGGACCTCGGACTTTGGTTCCAAAGGCCCTGGGTTCGATTCCCCGCTCAGGCAGTCTGACATATAAGTCCAAAAGGCAACGTAAATAGGTTTGCATCTATCTGTATTTATCAAACTTGAAACGTTACCTTAGGAATACTCTTTGGAACGGAGTCCTTCTACAGAGAGCTTATTTACCCGTATGGCCACAAAAAGCATCTGCATGTGTCAGCTCAAGCACTGCAGATGGTCGTATTTTTACAATTTGGCTTTCTGTAGATGTTGCCAAAGCGAGTCGCCCTGAGCGTGAATTGAATTCACGTCCTTTGAGACTAAAAGCCAAAGCCCTCACACTCAGCCTTACTAACACGGCTTGTTTGCGTTTTGTTTCAATTGGGTTGTTTCTCTTTTTAGTTTTTTGCTTTCGTTTTCAAACAAGAAATAAGCTACAACTCATTTTGCTTCTTTCTGGCTTGCCTGGCTTATTACAGACAATAAAATGTACAATAAATGATAAGGTAAAGAATAAACGAAGCCAACAATCTGCATTAAAGACTGGCCTTGTGAGGATACCCGAAACACTAATCTGAGAAAGAAACAAAAGATAACCGCCCCGACTGGGACTCGAACCCAGGACCTCCCGCTTATTAGGCCGGGCGCTCTAACCACTGCGCTACCGGGGCGGTTACTGATTACTGGTTACTGGTTCCAGCCGAGAGCTAAGTAGCTGTTCAGTCTTTCTCAGTGGTGACCTAAACGGCACAAACATACACGAAGAGGGAAAGCAACACTGCTTCTTGGCCTCCACACTAGAAATAAAGCAAGTAATAAATAAGGAATAAATCACAAGGCAAAGGGTAAAAACATTAAAGATTGGCCTTGTGAGAATAAAAGATACACTAATCGGAGAAAGAAAGAAAGAGACTCGAACCCAGGAATTCCCGCATACTGGGTTGGGCACTCAAACCGCTCTGCTACTGGGGCGAACTCTGGCGATATGCTCCACCAGTGGGGACCTAATGGCCACAAGCCAGGAACGAAAGCAACTGGCTTCTTGGCCTCCACACGAGAAATTATGCGGGCAATAAATAAACAAGAAATCACAAGGCAAAGCGTAAACGAAGCCAATAGTAGAACAGCGAACACCAAACAGTGGTGAGAGGGACCGATTTAGTATTTAAGAAGTCGTGGGTTCGAATCCCAGTCGAGGCAGTTGTCTTTTCTCTCTCATTCTCAGACTAGTGCATGTTGTATTCGTATACAAGGCCAGTCTTTAACGCACTACTTCGTTTTTGCAAACATACCAAATGAGCTGGAAGGGTTCGAAGCTGAGCTCATGGTCTACAATAATAATTGTTGCGCGTGATTAACATGTCGTAAATGGCCGAAAACAAACACGCATAAGTAATCAGAAACTAACGACAACAGACTAATGAAACCATTCACAATAATCACATACGACTCATCTTTCGCTATTTTGATGTCCGTAACTGACTAACCGCATTGTTGGTTGCCGTTCTGTCAACAACGATCTCAAGTATGACTGGTCATTGTTGTGGCAGCTATGAATTAATTCGAACTGAAATTTAACGTACCATCAAAACTGTACAAACCAAGGAAGAAATACAAAAAATATAGATTGCACCTCCACATCAGCGATCGTAAGAGCTGAAATATGGTCGCTTTTGTCAGCAAAAGGCCAAAGAGACAAACAGTTAGACATGCTGACGAACAGAAGTAATAAGTACTCATTCTTACAGATCCCGATAAAAAAAATTTTTTTAAAGACATTTTACGATCTTCAAAACATAAACAATAAACCATAAACCGCACCCATCTTTGTTTATCGACCTTAATATCAGATTTAATGCCTAACGCTTATCGACGCAATCATTTGGTAAAGTAAACCACTTCATCAGGTTTGCCTACGAACGGAATGAAAAAAAAAAAAAAACTGGGTTATAGCGACCGATCTCTCGACCCTGGAACCATATATCATGCTGTTTTTTTGCAGCCTGACCACGCCAAACTAAGCCCTATTTACAACCAAGGTGTTGCATTGACTCGATGAGCGAGGCATATAACTAGTGTAGTAAGTACTGTGACGGCTAGCTGAAAACCTGCGCATGCGTGGAATGACGTACAAACACTAACTACGAAAGTCGCGAAGTGGCAGCGTCATTTATGGAACGCGCAGAACGGGAAAAAGAAAGACTCTACAGTCCACACACAGGTTCTTTTTCGCTCCACTGAATCCGCGTCCTTCGACGGAATTTTGGTCGGCCTTTGCTCTGGAATTCGAACCGTAACCTGTTTCGAAAGCCACTTTTAAAAAATTTCTGGTCTCGATTCGAAATGGCGACGGGTCGCCTCCAACTGAGCTGAACGAATTACGGCTCACGCTGACGCGGGTCTGTCCAGCCTGTAGTGCCTATACTTAGATATTAATGCTTTTTACTATAACACACATACGAAAGCAACCAACACGCCAGTGGCCTAATAGCGAATCGCGGTAATCGCTTCTCAATTTTTATGGCCCTCACAAATCATACATGCACCGGTTCGAATATTATAACAACCTATAAATACATAAATGTATAACGGTACATTTAAGCAATCAGAGGCAGAACTAAAACTAAAAGAAAAAAAAAACTAAGAAGTCGAGGAGAACCGTTTTAACATACACGAAACGATTAAAAAAAAAAAACACAAGGTGTTGAACAATGAAAGTGTGCAGTTTGGCCTAATTCGAAAGCTGATCGGTCCACTTTGGTCCACATTGGCATAGTTTATAGGCTCAATTTAAGAGTGACGGTAGGGGAGGCAACCATGAAGGTAACACCCCGCCCCGCACCTCCGATAGTAATCTTCATAATCAGGTACAAACAATTTGCCACTGTTCAACTTCGTCCGTTGTTGCACAACCTAGTTGCTTCGAGGCGTTTAACTTTGAAAGTGTGATGCACGCAGAATTAGCAATGGTATAGGTTGTTTGTTGGTGTTTTGTTTTTGCCCTAAATTAATTCCTTGCATCTGTAATCAAGACGAAGCAACTAAACGCTTGCACATGAAGGCTATTTGGACTACCTTATTATTATAAAGCTTTTTAGACAGAAAAGATCTATGGGAAAGGAAATCACGGGAATCCACTCACAAACGATGCTAAATCTGAAGAAAACTGACAACCAACAAAATACGTAATATCACATGAAAATATCATAAGGGTGAAGGGCACCGCCAAATTTTCGCCTGTGAAAATAGTGATATCAGAAAAATACGGATGGGAACCTAGTTCCGCTGCCTTTTGGACTTATGTCAGACTACCTAGGCGAGAATTAAACCCTCGATCTTTCAAACCCAAATGCCAAAACCCTAACGCTTAAGCCACACTGAATAAAATAGGACGGGAAACCAATGGGCTCTATACTAGATGGGTTAAATAAATACGGATGCAAACCTATTTCCGTTGCCTTTTGAACTTAACTGCCATTTAGGCCATTAAGGCATTGTCAGTAGGGCTCCTCGGCCATTGATTTCAAAGGTCGTGGATTCGATTTCCCGCTCAGGCAATCTGACATTCAAGTCCAAAAGGCAACGTAAATAGGTTTGCTCCGTGTTTATTTAAAACCATACTGACTCGTTTTTTTTTTTTTTTTGTTGTTATTATTATTATTTTTTAGGGAGACGGCCACAGGCAGCATTTAACGCGCACACATATACATATAAGCAAAAATACAAGGTTTAAAAGTAGAGCTTTGGTATTCGCTTTCAAAGATCAAGAGTTCAATTCCCAGTCAAGCAGTCTGACGTTTTAATTCCAACAGGCTATGGGAATAGGCTTGCATATGTATTTATTTACCACTAATTAATCATTATCAGTCCTGTTAAGTGATACCAGAGCCTTGTAGCTGCCACAAACATAGTTTGGTAACATAGTTTTAACTGGCAGTTAAGCTTGCGTGATATCCGTGGCAAACGTGGTGGCGGCCAGCCATTTAGGTTCAGCTGTCGCTCCTTTAAACAATAAATGAGTCCCTTCACCTTTATGGGGGTTATAATCTCCACGCTAATCTGGACGTATTTGCGTTTAACCCTTTGGATTTTAATTATAAAGGGCGGTCACTTAAATAGTGGTACATCTTGGTGACTCGAACACTACTAAACGACGAATCGTGGAACTTGCATGAAGTTATGAGGGGGAGGAGGGACTAGTGATTGCAGAAGAAAACTGATGACCTTGGCAAAAGCTATCAAGGTCGGTCCTTTGATAACTTCTTATATTTGCATCACACACCTTGGGATTACCATACAAAAAATGGCTTGTTCCTGGCAACAAGGATAGGTCCACAAGTTCATGCACAAAAAATAGTATTTAATTTTCGAAAGATGTTTCTTTCTTGGTCACAACATTCAAAAAGGTCAACACAATAAAAATGTCACTCACTGGTGACAGACAGCCCCAATTTTTACGCCATCTTGGAAAACGCATCCAACATCATCAGTGGTCTTGGATGCATTTTCCAAGATGGCGTAAAAATTGGGGCTGTCTGTCACCATTGAGTGACATTTTTATTGTGTTTACCTTTTTAAATGTTGTGAACAAGAAAGAAACATCTTTCGAAATTTTTTTGTGCATGAACTTGTGGACCTATCCTTGTTGCTAGGAGCAAGCCATTTGTTGTACGACCAAACGTATCCACAAAATAATCTGATGTTTTGGGATTATACCAATTCACCAATACGAAAGCCAGAACGAAATTCTGCGCAGGATCATAGCAACCAAACTAAATGTAAAACGGCTATTGCATCCCATCATGGCATCATGCCCTCATGGCATAATGGCATCCCATCACACACTCAGGTTGGCAGGGAAGCATCCACGCCATTCAGGAGTCGGTATACACCCTTTATGCGTGAGACGTAGTTCTATAGTTCGATTTTTGCAATGGTAACGAATTTTTGCCGCCGAATATTGCCATAAGGATGCATGTTTGAGAAGTTAACATTGGAATGGCTAAAAGCTACACGCCCTGCTGCTGACAGCAAGAATATACCACACAGTCATAAAAAATCACAAATGCATTTAATTTTCAAGGGATAGTTTTCCCCCTTGGTCACCTGCACAAAAGACAAATGAAGCATTACAATGAGCCAAATGAGAACACACGGTTCTAAAACCTACACCAATACTTACAATAAAACATATACACAAAAGAGTAACTCCCTTCCACCAAACGTTCAATTGCTTCCCTCCATCTTGGAAACACGCACTGACGACCACTGATCTCAAATTTGATTTGACGTTTGTCAAGGTCATTCGTTTCTTGTTCAATCAATAGCCTTTCCTTCCTTCAACACTTCATACAAGTTTCATGGTTGTTCGTTTACTGTACTCGAGCAACCAAGCTGACTGCTTTGCTCACTGTTTAACCATTCTGTGCAACAATGCATACAATACGTACTATACAAACGGTTCAAAGGTTTTTAGCGAGGGTTAACAATACATGAAAATGACGTCGAATTATTAATGTGTTTTGTATTGATTTTTCGCTGCTAGAGGCCCAGGGAAAGCGTCATCTTACCTGATGGGTTTCGATTCCTGTTTAAAACGCTTTTGCTTCGTATTTTACTGCCTCAAATTGAGGTATAATTACATAACAACAATACAATACTATTAGTATTCGTATTAGTATTTGCAGTGCCGGAGAAAAGGCGTTGCAGCGCCCGGGGCCAATAGCTCATTGAGCACCCATGCTTTATCGCTATTATACAGCAGATTCGAACCCCCCTCCCTCGCCTCTTCCCAACTCTACCCAAAAATGAACCCATACGGTAGTGCCACAGATATAATGCCAAAACACTGAAAAACACGCCAAATCTGACATGTAGGTAGGCATGAGACAAAAATATTCGTCTACAGTTGAAGAATTACAATTGTATTTAGTTTATGACAGAGGTGCCCTCTCACTGACAAGAAAACTACCAAGAACATGAATTTGGCAACAACAAAAAATGTTAAACATTAGGAAAAGTGGGAGTTGCTTCAATTTGTTGACTACGTACAGCTGCCATATTGTTTTGTTTTCCAACATGGAAGCTGTGTGAAGTCCATAATTCGTGGCATCTCTCCCTCTTTTTTAGTGTTTTAACATTTTTATTTCGAACGACTTCCGAATAACGGGCCGAAAATTAAGTAATTGTTGCAAACTCATGTTTTGTCAGTTGTCTGGCCAGTTAGAAGGTACCTCTATCATAAACTACTGCTGCAACTCACAAATTAATTTTTCAAGACCAGTTGCATTTAGGCCAAGCTTTGCCAAAACAGCATTTTTCTTTTTAAGAGATTAGCAGCATTTTCGGCACCCTTTCCCCTTTAGCGCCCGGGGTGGCCGCCCCCTTCTCCCCCCTCTTGCTCCAGCACTGAGTATTTGTACAACAATAATTAATTAATTGTAACGGTAGCCATGCGATTTTAAATTTATTAGGCAAGACGATATCAATTGACGCAAAGCAGAACTTTGTGTTAAGGCCAATTTAAAGTGCTTATGACAACACGTATGAATTATGTTTATGCGAATTAAATATTAACGATATCAATTTCGATTACAATATGATATTAACAACGTGTTCTTACTTAAAAAGCTTTACTTACCCTAATGAATTACTCCAAGCTGTCGTTATAGTCGTCAACACATATATTTGCCACGAAAAATAACAATTTGACCTACTTAAGTAACATTAAAATTAACTCTGCGCAACCTGTTTATATTTACTTCGTATAAGCCACGCCAAATAATATTCATGTTCTTGTATATGTGTAAAAATCATAACACTGGCCTAACCTAATGCATAATAACTTTCTTTTTATTTTCAATAAATTGACGTCGTCATAGTTTGTAATATCTAAGTGAGTTATAGCAAGAAACCTTGTAGATCCATGACCACTTAACTTATGCACACTTAAATTTTCGCCGGTTTCTTTTTTTATATTTGTTTTTTGCCACCAAAGCTTGCCTTCGGGAATTTATTAAACCCTCAGCTCCGCCATCTTCGTTTTTAAAGGAACGTGGATTCCAGCCGAATTTGGTACTACAATAAAATTAAGAGTGCTATTTTTTTCTAATTTATACCTCCACGAATTTTTGAATATTTATGCACATCTCTAGATAATTTTAATTTGTATTTTTGTCGAATTTACCTGGTCGATTTACGTAGTCAACGAACGCTTAAATTCTCCTTCAGCGGCCGAATTATGTCATCAACGAGTCGTACACAACATTCGTACGTCATTGTTTGTTGATATCGTGTACCACTGATCTGTATAGCCAATTAGCTTGTGATAAAAATTGAAATCGTCGCGCTTTGGTTGCCTTTTATATTGTCAACGTTGAATCATCGTCTTGGTATTTTATTCTTGAATTAATACGTAAGCTTGTTATTAATACATGCTAGTGTGTCGTCCGCCAAGATAACACCTATCCTAATAAAATATATATAAGCATGACGACCACTAGACACGTTGTGTCTTTACAGTTAAGGCAGTTTGGCTGTTTTCAAGCATCTGAGGATAAATAAGTTACAATGCGACAGAAAAGGCTGAGAAAAAAGTGGATTTTATCAATTTGGACCAAACAATAGTGATACGTACCCCAAACAAAACTTGTTAAGGGTTCCGGACAAGGTTTTCGGCCGTTCGAAGTCTTGATATCAACCGTCAAGCTCTTTCGGCTAAGAAAATTTCACCGACGAAGACTTCAAACGTTAAATGAAATACGGAATTTTCGTATATATCATTTAACCTTCGAACTATTTCTCCGTGGGATTAACTTGGCGAAAAAGCTTGGCGTTTGATATCACGACTTCAAACGGCAGAAAAGCTTGGCGGGAATCCATGACAAGTTTTGTTTTGTGGTAGATATTACATTTACGTTCAATGCTTTTATAATTAATAATTTAACTTATTTTAGCGTTTCATTTTATTAGTATTAATTTCTATATTGCGTATCAGCCAAGTTATCATTCGTTTGATCGATACTGATCTTTTTCACTTCGGTTTGTGAAAAATTAATTTAGTGTTCATCGTAGGATTCCAATTTTAAGTGTCTTTATGACGCATTAGAATTTAGCAGTTTGGCCATGTTGGTTACCAACGGGTATTTCAATTTAGTTATTTTGTTGTGAGTTATGATTTGGGTGTGTTTTGCCCTGAGTTATGAATTGGGTGTGTTTTGCCCTGA
>JAHWFP010175351.1:38722-73061 GCA_023313725.1 Lithobius niger
TTCCTGATCCGTTACATATCAGGACCTCTGACAAGTATCCTAACAACTCTTGGCTACCTTTAGACTTCTAAGAATCAGCCATAACTACTAATCAATCTCCAAGTGTTAATGCCAGAGTGGAGGTTAGATTTTATTTCCTGTCTTCACTTCGCATAATTGTATACAGTTCTTCATAGATGCGTTGATACGTAGATTTTGTTGTTTTCTCACTATCTTCGTTACCAATCTAAGCATTTACTGACCGACTTGTGTTATTGGTTGTACAGGAGGGAAAAGCCAATGGCTCAAGATGGGTTAAATAAATACGGATGCAAATCTATTTACGTTACCTTTCGGGCTTATATGTCAGACTGCCTGAGCGGGGAATCGAACCCACGACCTTTGAAATCAAAGGCCGAGGTCCTACCGCTGTCCATGTCAGTATGGCTCAGCGGTAGGACCTCGGCTTTTGATTTCAAAGATCGCGGGTTCGATTCCCCACTCAGGCAGTCTGACAATCATATAAGTCCAAAAGGCAACGTAAATAGATTTGCATCCGTATTTATTTAACTCGACTTGTGCTATTCTTTTTTTTAATTTTAGCATATTGTAAACGACTTAAGATTTGGCTGGACGAAAACTGGACGACGTCTTTTCGGCTCACACATGGCCGTCAGTCACAACAGACGTATTCTAAATGGACATCTCAAATTAAACCCGACAGCAAATGGGCGTCATGGACAAATGGGCGTCACGGAGATCCAATGGACAACGAGTTTTGTCTAGAGATAGTCGTGCTGACTATGCTGCCACCCCGACCTGTTAATTAGGCCTGCTTCTGTAACAATGATTGTTTGGCTTTTCGAACTGATGGTTTGGCTTGCTTCTTGAATAGCAAAATTAGTGAGGGAGGAATCAGTTCTTTTAAAATTAGCTTCTGAGTTCGGAGTGCTAACTAGTTTTCATAAGAAATCATCTAAAGTGAAGTGTGCGGCATCGTGTCAGAGGGATTAACATATACTATAAGCGCTAATTGCTCATAACTTTTTAATCTTTGATATTTCCGACAAATGGTGTTCTTCCAAAAGAGGAGTGCACGACAATTAGCCTCTTCTGCCACGCCGCCGAGACGAGCAGCGTGAACAGAAGGTTTTAATACTTTAAGCTTCCTTTTTTTTCCCACAAAGAACGAAGATCGTTAAGCAAAAAAAAAAAAAAAAAATTGGCGCTTCTTCTTGCATGAGTCACCTAGGCCTAACTATTGTGTATGTAGAGTTCGCTGTTAGTATACTGCATAGTAGCACCAACTTAGGGCGCATTTATGCACCAAGATATTCCGCTCGCCGAAAGCTACGTGCTAGTCCATCATTACTTATTTAAGACGAGTTAACAGTTTCTTCTAACGGAAGGCTGAAATATACTAGGGCCGTCGTCAATTCCACTGACGACGTAACGGAGCTGGCTCCGCTTTCTTTGCTGTTTGGATGTTTGGCCAAAAAGGGTCGGTCTTTGAAAAAAGTGATATCATTCAACCAGGAAAAGCGACCAAGATAGCTAGCTACTTAGCTGGAGAGTATCATGAAAACGTTATTGATGCATCTTTCTCTCTGAGAATGGAGATACTCATCCTTTAACTTTTAGTTTTTCTTTATCCCTACACCTCTCCCTTACATTTCCCACAATTTGAATTTCGGCCGCATTGGGATTTAGCCTCAACATGACTAAAATATTAAAACTGGGTCGATCACCTTTTCTCTATACCCGAGCCGATCATTAAACGAAACTGGCCGATACCAAATCCCGACCGATTACCGATAAAATTTTAAAATCTGCCACGAGGCAGCTGCTTGTGGTTTGGACCATTGGAAAGCTGGAGAAAAAACATTGAAAATGGCATATTCAAACGTCAAAATGTATTGGAACAAAGTACAACAACAATTGTATCATTGTTACAACAATGACGACAATTCTAGCTGTTTCAAGTATTTAACTCTCTGCTTGGTATTCCACCTCTCGTCATGAGGCCTTCTGGGAGAGAAGCTGCAGATGTTGCTTCCTGGCTCCAGGTCACGTCGCCAAAATCTTATTCTGCAAGCAAAGCAAAGTTAAGAGGCATTAGCTTCCGGGCATAAGCGATAACTGGCATGGAACCGGGAGAAAGACACGCAGGCGCTACTCTTTTGCGGACATAGCTTGAGAAGAAAACGACCTTCCTCTCAGCCAGGCCGTTAAATGCTACTGCATGCGCCTTAACACGTGCTTGGACGAATCATACGAAGAGTAGAATTTTTCACGCATATTTTGTCCGCCTTTGAAGCAACAAATTACGTGGATTGAGCGAGAAAAGTGAGCAATTTCCACCTGAACTAAGAATTTTCAATGAGTTTCTCGGTTCTGTCGCAATCTTTCATTTATTCTCACCTTCGTATGGCTGGAGGAGTATAGACGAACAAACGTGCATACAAACATACAAATAGTGTGTTTGAATGCTGTTGATGAAATGCAGGCGTGCTGAGGAATGTGATGGACGAAAGGCGAGGAATAAGTAATAGTCATTGGTTAAAATCGAGCGGTTATCGATTTTTAACCAACGGGTGCGATTATTGGCCGGCTCGAGTATGCAAATAGGTCGAGGGTGGAGCCCGAGAACATTTGCATACGAGAATCGGACAATAATCGCACCCGTTGGTTAAAAATCGATAACCGATCGATTTTAAACAATAACTTATTTAAATCACGGTTGGGACGTCAAGCTAATTCGTATTTAATTAAAACGTTTTGTGTTTGTGAAAATTGCTTCAAGAAATACGATAATACCTTATGTCAAATCAGTGAAGGTCATTCCATTTTAATTTGTGGAGGGGGAGTGGGTGTTGGACGATTCCTTTGGCAGGTAGGCAGACTGTAGGCTACGCTCAAGTTTCTGGAAGGTGGGTGGGAGTTAGACGACGCGTCGTTTCGCAAAGTTTAGCTTGTAAGCTAGCTCGCTCGCTCTGTTCGGAAAGAATAAACTTCGATATGTGATGAAGCAGGGATAGAAGGACATTGTGCCGACATTCTCGCAAGGTAAGTAATTCTTTTTGTTCGTTTGTAGTTTGAGAACTGTTTCAAATCTCCAGTAATACCCTAATAGGTGAATCGGTAGGAATGAAGGTCATTCTATTTTAGGTTGTGGAGGGGGGGGGGGGGAGAGAAGAGTTAGACGGAGGGAATAAACTTGGAATTGGCCAGCCAGACATGTGAGCGTTAGCAGGTAAAGGATTTCATTTGGGATATCCCGGCAAGTTAAGTAATTCCTCTTGTACGTTTTCATAGCGTTACGGTTTTAACGCTGTATAATTTTGGTTATGGTGTGTGCGTTCCCATCGCGTGATCCGGAAGTGTCAAAAGTGTTGAGTTATCGACAAAAGTGTGGATTATCGGTAAAAGTGTGGGGTAACTTGATAACCCACACTTTTTGCGATGACGCACACTTCCGCTCACGGTTAACGGGATTTAACCTACGGAAATTTAGCGTGGCGTTGAGTTAGCGTGACGTCACAGCCGTGGTTTAATTGCAGTTAGTTTGCGTCGAAAAAATCACTACATCGATTTTGTAATGCTCTTGGAATCAAAGAAATAGCATGAAGCATGGATCGACGCCAGTGGAGTGAGCGAAGCGAATAATATGGCCAATATCTATTGTGTGCGCAGCGCATCTTGAGTCCTGCAGGTATTTTATAAGCGGCTACGTCTTCCTGGAGGGAGCGGCTTTAATCAACGGCCGCCATTGTTTTTGTAACCATCTTGGATATCAACAAGGCACTCTGCTACCAAAAATATACAATCTATTATCTGTGTTCGTTCTGGGGCGAACTCAAGATAGGCTGCGGACACTATAGTTAACTTTGTAATCTACGCTTAGTCTGGGAGTGCGTCGAATCTCCAAAGTAAAGAGAAACGTTTCAGGCTAACATTAGTAGACGAATAACCCGCTTCAACCCACACTCCAGCGAAGTGTAACCACTCAAGCCACTCAAAAATAGTTAACGTTCCACAAATCATTGCAGATGAACGACCGACTTGGCAGTTAGTAACTGATCAAAGAGTTAAGCCGCCATCTATGCTGGAAGCAGAAGCGATCAAATATATAGTCGTTTGTCCACGAAGCAGTCATGTTTCGCCACTAATTCTTAGTGGCAAAATAGCGGCCAGGGTATTTTTGCCCAAGATATGACTATTGTGTGCGCGGCGTATCTTGAGTCCTGCAAGTATTTTATGAGCAGCTACGTCTTCCTGGAATGGGCGGCTTTAATCGACGGCCGCCATTGTTTTAGTAACCATCTTGGATATCAGCGAACTTTAGTAACCATCTTTTGCAGCGAACTCAAGATAGGCCGCGGACACTATACTTACTTTTAGCCTTGTGTCCAGTGCAAGGTGCCTTTTAACCTTCCAAAAGCTATTGAGTTGAATGTTCACAAATGAAGGCGTGGGTATAATAAACTCACTACGGGTACG
The DNA here is from genome assembly GCA_023313725.1 of Lithobius niger. Taxonomy (NCBI): domain Eukaryota; kingdom Metazoa; phylum Arthropoda; class Chilopoda; order Lithobiomorpha; family Lithobiidae; genus Lithobius; species Lithobius niger. The sequence goes on from JAHWFP010175351.1 coordinate 43,202, forward strand.
TTTAACATCAGTTTGTGAGCAGCTCTTCGAACAACATTAGGGCAAAATCGTCTTCTTCAACCTATTTTATTATCTAGTAGTTTATTTCAAAATGAGTCCCGTAGTTGAAGGCTATGACAAGTGGATAATCGCTCGTAATACAAAGACGAGAAACAAGTGCAAGCTGTCTCTTAGCTTCGAACGGGAAAACACTTCAACGTTAAAATTTCATTTCAAATGAAGGTATGATGTAAAGTTGAAGCACGAAGTTTTGCATGCATTCGTTAACGTTGAAGGAGCAAAAAAAAAACTACCAAGTCAGTGATTACTCAGGGTGACGTTTAAACGCTCATGATGAAATTCCCTGATTTTTCCAGGTTTTCCAGATCAATACTAACGCTTTCCCTGATTAGGCCTAATATAAGGAGTTTTCGCTTTATCAGATATGAAACAAAATGGATATGAAGATTTAACTGAAATAAAGTGAAGGTTTTACAATTAAAAAATTAAATCCGAATTACCTATTCTTTATAGGTGAAAGAATTTCCGGAAAATGGTCAAATTCCCTGATTTTCGGTAAATATTTTTCAAATTCCCTGATTTTTCCCTGAATTTTCCAGACTTGATAAATTCCCTGAGTTTACCCTGAATTCTCCAAACTTGATAAATTCCCTGAATTTTCCCTGAATTTTCCAGACTTGATAAATTCCCTGAATTTTCCCTGAATTTTCCAGACTTAATAAATTCCTTGAATTTTGCAGACTTGATAAATTCCCTGAATTATCCAGACTTGATAAATTCCCTGAATTTTCCCGGTTGTCCAGGTAGAACGCCACCCTGTTACTGAGCCACGTCGTGATGTTTCGAGGTACTACAGCAAAGTCCAAACATCACGTCCACGCAAAATCTTTGTCGTTGAATTATACTCAAATAACGAAGAAACAAATTTAAACTGGCAACAACATTTAAAATGCGCAAAAAGAACAGGAGCCACCATGGTTCAGAATCTAATTTTATACGTTAAACAGAGCTCAAAATCAATAAGAAGGAATTTGCGTATCCAAATCCTACCTAATTCTAGAACCGAAAAGTTCTATACTAACGACAGCAAAGTGCAATCTCAACCTATAAATCATTTTTTTTTTACGAGAACCTTATAATAAAAAAAAAACTTATAGGCTACCATTATTTATGAACAAATATTAAGTCAGCACCACAAATTTTAAAAGATAGAAATAATGCAAAATAATTATACAGTCACAAAAAACGTTACCAGTTCTGCGACAATTAAAGCGAAGAACCAAACATGCTGAACTTAAGGCCACCTGAGAAATAGCCTCACAAGTTCTGACGACCGTTGCGTGTCACTTCTTATTATCATAAATACAGCAATTCTGGATCATTTACTATATTTGTTTGTTCATCAATTTCACGTGTCTTCATCACGACCTACTTCTGGTACAAAAGTCGACACTCAAGTCTTCCTCGCGTATCTGGTCTGTCTCCATCCCTTCCCAAGTCACTGTCCCCAATGTCGCCACAGGAGGGAGCCGCTGTTTGTTTAGCAAGACTCTGGTTCTCGCCGGCAGGAGGCCGTCACGTGGGCCTCGAGACTTGTGCATCGTCACGTCCTAAGACTATCAGTCCCAGGGACCTCGGTCACGTCTAGCCTCGACCCCCAAGGACCTGCATTGCGAGAGTATGAAGGATTATAAGACGTTTAATTGGGTGGGGGATGATGATGATGATATCACATTGATACCAAACAAGGAGATTGCGTGTTATCACGACAAAATAACGCCAGTAAAGGAGGAATGACCTCGTGGTGTAGTTATTACCTGAACTATTACATCATCTTATTAGATTGAATAAATGAAACTACCTTTTTTTAAGTGCGGTTATGCTATAAAACTGAAGTTGCGATAATATTCTTAAAGGATTACTAAACCCTCACTTTTTCAATTTTTTTAACGATAGCTAGACCCTAAAAACCCCTTCAAAACTTATAAAATGACGCTTGCCTTCTTACTTACGTCGTAATAAATTAAAATAACTGCGTTTTTTAAGACACCCAACCAAACGTTGACCTGTTGTGGTGTAGTTGCCAGAAATGTCACGCAGGTCACGCAGACAGAATGATGGAAGGCGCCGTAAAGGTAATGACGTAACGACGCGTGTGGTTCAAACGGGATTATCTCCAGAGCTTGTGAGTTGCGCATGCATCGTCTGATTAAATCAGGCGGTTTAAAAATCCGTACGGTTAAACACTGACACCCGTTGACGTCGGATAACATTAATTCCAGTATCTAAACTATCGATAAAAAAATTTATTGTTGGAGGGTTTAGAATTCCTTTAAGTGGCCCATAAACCTGTTGGTCTATTTTCCGTGCCACGAATGCAGTTTTTCGCTTATCCCCATAGCGAAACTTAGCCACACACCATTTCCGTAAGGAAAATCCCAAACTAATTTGGGGAAGATTAGGCCTAGTTGGATAACACCGTAGTAGTTTAGTCGCCACCTCGAGCACTTGAAGAACTAAGAATGAACAACTCTAAGGGCACGTTTACACACCGACTCGCCTTTACATTCTTGCAGCTAGAATTCAATCGCGATAGCAACGGTGTGGTTGCCAGGGTAACGACGTTACCTGAATTACTAAATCCGACGCCGTTAGAGTATATGCTTGCAGTCTTGTAATGCGTGACAATAAGGTAAATAAATCCTCGTGACGAAATTTTGCCCGGTTGGTGCTGAACTCACATTATTGACCGTTTCCCATGCGAGTCGACAGAGCTAAGACCCACCGCCATGTTGGAATTTCAGATGATTTCTATACCACACGCCATGGCTGTTTGCTGTGACGTACATATCACGTCACTGGGCTAGTCCAATCAGACGGCCAAACAGCCGTTGTTCTCGTTCGTCATTGGCTAACTCATGGTGACGTCACGGCAAACAGCCATTTGCGCATAGTTTACATTCTAGCTGGGAGAATGCGACGGCGAGTCGTTGAGTAAAGGCGCCCTGAATGCTAGCGAGAGAGAGAATTTACGTTGCGAGTCGTATACAGTATTTCCGACTTGCTACATTATTCGAAATCACAACTGTGGCACATCTTGCCGTTCCAAAGTCGCTATCAATAAATCTACGCCGCAAACCCACAGGCCATGTAACGATTTCAGCAGTATGCCTTCAAGTCATTAGCCTAATGCGAGTTCGCTAGGTCCGAAACCATCAGACGGCGCAGTAACTTTTTAAAGTTTTTAACAGATGGACTACATTACGTCACCCCAGCGAGCGTGTGGTTTTCCATGCAGTCATGCAGCAAGAATCGGGCCAGCAGCCATCGTTATTGATCGGTTGCAGGAAAGTACATTTTTTTCCCACCTTGTTTATTTACCGATTGATTGTGCCAATCACTGAACCAGCCACACCCCACCCTTGCCGTTGCCTTTCCGCTTCGGTGAATCAGTCCTTTTTTTCCCCCTATTTTCTTTTCTCAATCATCTTTTTATCTTTGGACCCATCTGTGTCTTAATCACATTTTCTTCTTCCTCCTCCCCCCCCCCCCCCCTACTCTTCTCTTTTTCGTGTATTGTGTATTGTGTTCTTTGGGTTCTGACTCGCATAATTAATGAAAACATGGTAATTAATAGTTGTCAGTGTGCAAGACCTCCGTAGTGGAACGTCATAACACTGTACATTGAAAAATTCACCGCTTGTGGGAGACTTTCAGCGGGAAAAAATGTCCGACGGGGTCACCGTTCGTTGGAGACGAAACGGCAGGAAAGGCGGCTGAGGTTTCAAAAGCATACACAAAAATCACAAAAGGGAAAAATGGAGGACACTCATGAGGCGATGTAAGCAAGTGATTAAATAAATGCATGCATTTAGGTAGAAGGGGTGGTCGCCTGAGTCGTATAACTCCCAACTCCTTCTCCCCAAAAGTGATTACTCAATTTTTAAAAAATTCTGAAGGTCCTGAATTTAATAGGAAAAGTGTCTAAAGTTCTCGATTTAAGGGCGAAAGCGACCCTAACGGTGGAGACTTTTTATCTAACTTTCCCCAGGGGTTTTTAGTTCTCCGGGGAATTGCAAGGAAGTACAGTGTATCTTTATCCGTTTTACGGGGGGGGGGGGGGGCAATGAAAACAAAACCCGGCGGGGAAAATGAGAGTAAAAGTCACTCAACCGTAAGTCATGTATTCCGAACGTTGACTCAATCTGGAATTCAGACTTGAAATGACGTCATAACTATTTATTGCCATTCACCACTCTATTACCCAAATGAATGGCAGTAAATAGTTGTGACGTCATTGCGTCACTGCGATCATTGCGTCATTGCGTGACGTTATTGCGTCACGTGAGTTTGAAATTTGGGCCTACAAGATCCCGAACTTGACACTTACAGTGGAGAAATATGGTCCGGGGTTTTCATTTTCCCTGGGTAAAAAAAAAAACCCTGGGATTGCAAAAAGGTGAGCTATGGTCAGAGGGAAAACAGAAGGGGCGGGGAAAAGTCGAAGTGGTCAAACCCCGGGGATTTTGAGCTGAACCCCCGGGGAAGAATAGAGTAGAAACCCCATGGGAAAGTATTTCACCTCCTAGTCTCTCAGGGAAAATTGATGTAGTGAGCTATGCATCGGGGAAAATTCAAAAGTTGAGGCGAAATTCTACCCAAGACAGGGGCAGGGTAATGTTCGTAATGATTAATAGGTTACCTGAAAACAAGAGCTGAACAAGGAAAAATTATGAAACTGAAGCTTTAACCGTTTTTCTATGAATGCACAAACATTAGGCTATCAATCGAGTTGTATGCAACAGTCAGGTTATCCTCTTGTTTTCTTGACATTGTCCGAGGGTACATAGACGTTCGTTAATCGCTTTAGCTCAAGACGACTTAAGTCACATTGATTCAGCTCGAATAGTGCTTTAAGAACGTCCATATAACAATCAAAACCCATTATCAAGTAGCTTTGTCTCGAACCACCTCATCAACATAAGGAGTAGAAGTGCTTTAAGAACCTCCATGTTTCCACTTAACACCGGTTTTCAACGTCGCTCTTACGACAGCTTTGCTATCCTTGGTTGAAAAGAGCGCGCGCCAGAAGACGAAAGCCCAGTTAGCTGAACGGGGACCTACCATGTACCCATTGTCGTTCTAACTCACTCCAACTTGAATGTCCATGTATCCACCTTTGTTCTAAAGCGACATGAGTTCAAGTCGACGTAAGTTAAGTCGACTTGCCTTATTTCTTTTGTTCTGGGAATAACTACCTTGTAATCTTTCATTACTACAGAGTAAACAGATGTCTTACCTTATCATATTTCATTTTACGTCAATTGACGCCATTGTAATGATATCTTACACACCTTACGCCAAACAGGTAGCTTTAGAAACAAACATTTTAAGAGTTAACGCATAGACAGCAGAATCTAACATTCCATAAAAAAGGAAAATCCCTAAAATCAATGAAACAAGAAAAAAACTGAGTAAGCTGTGGTAGGTTTTAAGCGAAGCCTGGTTCTTGATGTTCAGCATAAGCGTTGCTTTTATACCTTTAAATTAGTGAAACAAGAAAAGAAACGATGGAAGGTAGAAAGTGACGTTGGAGCCGAACCTCAGAAGAGGCGTCACTTAAAATTTGTGTTACTTAAAAAGTTATGGTAGTACGACACCTTACGTTTTTTAATGGGTTTACTTATTGTAGAGGTAGAACATTATTCTACGCTTTTTTTTTTGCTGTCTAACGCTTCAACTTTTTTGAATCAGTAACACTGGTTTTTCTTAAATAAATAAAATTAAACCTTTAATTACGGTACTGGTTTCTATGTTGTGAATCCATTGCTTTACTGTCATGGTTGAATCAAATACAACAATTGGGACAAAAACAAAATTTAGATTCACAATGCTAATATCAGCTACTAAATATAACCCTTTGAGTGCTAAACCCGAGACAACGGGCCCTCGAAGGGTTAAGAAAGAATTTTTCAAAACACAAGTTAACCCTTTGAGTGCTAAACCCGAGAAAATCTCGGGCCAAACACAAGCACAGGTTGAAATATTAAAAACTGAGTCCTTACTACGCGCGAGATGGCCAACAATGCATCCTTACTACGCGCGAGATGGCCAATAATGCAGGAATGACAACAATACTAGGTTCCCTTAACAGATCGACTCCAGAGACGGCCGTGGCCGAGTTGGTAGAGGCGTGTGCCTCACGTTTAACAGCTCCTTCAGGTTGCTAGTTCGAGCCCCGTCCAGGTTACCCCTACTTTTTTGGAGATATAAAAAAAACGTAGCTCTCAAAGGGTTAAAAATAACGTTTATCACAGTGGACGGATGTTCATCTGCTGCAGAGTTTACGAACTCTAAATTTAATATAAAATACTGTCCTAAAATCAAATTATTTTGTATTACTTTTTTGTGACTTTAGTGGTCATCATTTGGCTGCCAGAATCATACCAAGTCAATGAGGTTGTTCATCTGACCCAAAATTCAGATGCTGAGCCCCTTTGACTGGCTTTACCTAACTTGAATGACCCAGCGTTAACCCGAACAACGCTGTTCAGTAGAATAGACGTGAAACTTGACAGAAAAATGTGCTAAGAGGAACGACAACAACAAGAATTTTTATTTTTGCCTTTGCCACACAAAAATTAGCTTGAAGGATTACGATATTGGCGCTATTCCAGTGCTTGATAAGCTTTGTATATCACATGAACTTCCACTTTAGTTTACTCTAGGGCTAATCTTCGGTAGTTTGATTATTGACATCTGTGGGTGTTTTAACCGAAACCCCAGGGATTCCTTCCCCCTCCACTTGCACAATAGCATATCTCACCACTTTTTACTTTTCAAAATCCCTGGGTGTTTCCTCAAAACCCCCAGGGTTTGACTACCTCGAGTTTCGCTTTCCCCGGGGGTACTTTAGCCTTTACCATATCTTTCCACCGTTAAAGACGCCCCAAGGTCCGAAATTTAAAGAGGGGGGAACAATCCTAAAGGTCACTGAATCAAAGAAAATAAATTTAATTCAGTCATATTGTTGTACCCTAAGTCACGTATTCGGAACGGGTACTCAATCTGGAATTCACACTTCAAATGACGTCATAACTGTTTATTGCCGTTCATCACTCTATTTCTTCCAAACGTGCCCAAATGAATGGCAGTAAATAGTTGTGACGTCATTTCAAGTCTGCGTTCAAGGTTGAGACTGAGTTTGAAATTTGGGCTGCAAGATCCCGAAATTGATACTTAAAGAAGGCCCAAAGTCTGAAATTTAAGAAGCGGGGGGGGGGGGGGCATTCCTAAAGGTCCCTGCATCACAGAAAACAGCTATTTCGATCATGTTGTAGCCATGAAGTGTGGAAGCTTTTCTCCAATACCTATAGTCGTTTTGAGCAAAACTTAGTACGCTAAGAGGGTTCACCACTATTCACGTTTCGATGGTTCAATTTTTTAAAACCATCCACCTCTAGCAAGGGGGGGGGGGAGGTGTCACTCTCTCCTGCGTCTCCCCCCCCCCCCCCCCCAGCACAGCAGCATCGTGGATCATGCTGAAACTCATTGCTGTCGACCAATGACACGTTCTGCGGATGATCGGATGATGGTAGAAAATGATTTCGTTGATGGACCAAATCTTGGTCATTTTCGGTGATGTAAATGAAACTGTCCGCCAATGGAATGGGACAGTTAATTCGGAAATTCGTAAGTAAACATGATCCTTCGTTAAAATTATACAGGACTCATACCCAACATCCTGTGTGAAGGTCCCACTATGTGGTTAGCTAGTATGCAGTACTTATTGTAACTTATTCTAAAGGTGTTGGTTAACAACACACGCGTTTGTAATTTGGGAAATGTCGTTATTCGGACATTGACATCTTTGGACTGCTTCCAGTGTTCATCTAATGGCGTGGGCGGAAATGGTGACGCGGCAATTACGTATCTTGGGATTCCCCTTTGGGAGTTCACGGAAATTATTAAGCAGCTTTGTAAATTGGCAATTACGATATTTGTAGGAATCGGCGCATGTGCGGATAGACGAGCGTGTACAAGACTCCTTCTTCAAGGGTTTCCCCCACCGCAGCACATCGTTAGTTTGTGATAGCCTTAACAACAGTTGACCTTCTCAGGCTAAGAAATTCTAGACTATTCATCAGATGGACTTTACCATGGAATCGCAATAAAATTAAAGAAGTTCATTCTATATTATTTCATCCATTGAGGTTTGCAGTATTCCTGACAGTCCACCGACGTTAAGACGGCAGCATTGGGTTGTAAGCTCCGTAATACTGATCCAGTTGTCAATCTATTTAATGTTGCAACCCCTCACACAGGGTCAACATTTACTTGCCTTCTAAATATTCACTCATGCAAATCATAAGCCTAATTACTCATAAAAGGCTTAATTATACGAATATAGGCATAACCATACTTATTTATACATGATCACAGGTGATGCCGGTAAATACGGAGTTCACTGCCTTGCAAACAATCTTCATGCAAGCACTGACGTATTACTATTTAATTAATTCTACCATTTCAGTCACAGACGATAAACAAACTCATGTTGCTAAGACAAATGATACGGCTGACAATAGTTTTAAAACCCAATTTTTTTTTATTATAGGTTGAAAACTGACAAACGCCAGCCTCACAGTTGGGAAGCGTATAGTGCATTTAACTTATTCCTAGTTTACTTTACTTTTGGTATAAATTAACCAGGTTTCGAACAGCTGCACTGGGCAAGGTGGCCCGATGGTTAGAGCTACTATCGTACATGCCAGAGGTGATGAGTTCGAAGCTAACCATAGCCACTGATATTTTCGGGGAGAGAAGGGCCCTGTGATGACTCGTGCTCATGTCGATTGTGGCATGTAAAAGATCGAAGGAATTTCCGATTGTATTACCTATCTCACAGAATTGACCCTCCCTCCTTTAGGTGCAGTGGCTACGTCACAAACCTCCATGTTGTTTAACAAAGTTGCTCTTAAAAACATTTTTTTTCAACGATTTCCAGTTCTTCTTATTGTATTAAGCTTGCTTAAAAAGCCCTATTATTAGAGTAATAAATTACTTCATTCACCCTTCAACAATTTTATTTATTTTTTCCTTGCTCGCATAGCTTACTCTCCACTCGTTCGTTGCAACCTTTAGCTGCCAAGACACGACTCTAATGTATATAACTTTCTCCTCGATTAGATCCACATTCCTGATTTTGTGTTCGGCTGGCCTTTGTACGATTAGTCTTTCTTTTTTTTTTCTTTTCTTTTTTTACCTCCTTTCCTCCTTTTAAATCAACTCTTTATTCTTTGGCCGTAAAGCTTTAACCCAGATGTTCCATCTTCTTTCTCCACCTGCGCAACCACGATTTCAAGCTCATCTTGGGTAAAACGCTTAGGAACGGTCGAGCTACAGCTACGAAAGGGCGGGAAAATGGGTGGACACATCAGATTCAAGACCAGAAGCTTCTTTGGCTTCGGCTACCGAACCACAACCTATAATTTTAAAACACGAACAGCAACACGAAGCAAGGGCACTGTGAAATAAAGTGAAGATAGCTGAATCTACATATAACGTCACGAGCTTGCGCAATTCTTTGGTAAAAGATCGTGACTCGTGCACGAAGAGTGAACTTTCTGTCTTAAAGGGACACCCGGCCTGCCTTATAACATTCCGTGTGCCTTATAACAGCTACGCGCAGATCACCATCCGCCAAGGTCGGCTGGGGTGGTAGCTGCGTTCTAGCTGCTGTCTCGGTTGGCTTTGGGAATAGTACACGAAAACGGAATCAAGTTAAAGATTGTGTCGTCGCAAACTGGAATGATTCTCGTATTTTAACATAACAATTCATAATTTTCTGGGCTAGTGTCTTATAATTTTGCTTCGGCGATTTAATGGAAAAATTAATTTTAATTTTTACTGCATTAGTCTTTTAGATTTTTGATCTCATAGTAATTATTAGCAAACGATTAAAATTAGCACTGCGCACACACAGACAAAACTTCAAGGTCAATGTAGGCGCGCAAAGCATCATGTACGTTCTGGAAGAACGTAAATAAAGTTCCCCAATATTCAACGGAAAATCTCCTAGACGCCACATTTTAAAACGGATTTTTAGCAAGGGAACGACTAACGGCAAGTAAATAGACCTTTGGGGCCGTACTTGATGTGGAGGATCGAGAAAAATGGCGCTGGGAGGTATATCCCTTTAAACTCGCCGAACAGCTTACCGGTGTTGAGTTTTCCGATCTCTTAGCGTGACGTAACTGCTGAAGCATCGGACTCATCGGATCTTTGAAGCGGTTTTTTTTTTTTAGTCTTCTGTACAGCCAGGGCGCTACTACAGCACCGGGCGGATCTTGGATGAAAAATACGATACGCTACTGGGTTGGACAATATGGCAACCGAAAGCGCCGCTGATGCGATTGATTTGTACTGTTGCCGCTTTCTGTCAGCCTAGGGCGACACCTTCAGTACAAATGAATGCTGCCGCGCTTCCTTGAAACACTTTCTGGATAAACGAACATGTCGCTATTTACTGAAGAGCTATGTCCAGTCGACAAATTTAATAGCTTTGTGGCAAAATGTTATACGGAAATTTATTCATTTGCACGTGTAAGATATTTCCCCGGGTGATTACTGGGATTAAGTTAGTGAATTATTAAGCTTTTTGCCAATAGTTGCCGCTATTTGGCAGTAGATGGCGCGACTCACCGTAGAAAAATTCACCGATGCGATTTGCTAGGCCCATTCCCGAATAGACCTCGAAGAAATGAAATGGGCTGCTCGTAGCGGCCATTTTGTCTCCTCACCTAATACTGCTGTAGGTCGGGCCGGACTGTTTATTGCCCATGCTACAGCGGAAGTTGGGAAGAATGTAACAACGACTTTGTCAGTCCGTAGCCTTGTTTAGTGTAGTCAAGTGGACTTAGCAAATTAAAGCGTCGTTGCTTCCTTATAAGTTAATAAGCTTTCTCGACGTTACTCAGTGAAATAATAACATTTGATCGTCGCATTTAACCACTACTGAAGGACACGCAACCGTAAAAAAATAAAATAAAAAACAAAATGATTTCGTTAACGATACACATGAGCGTCTCGGCACCACGTTGCATGATTGAAAATGCTTACTGTTCAGCCCGATTCTCCGTTAGCTGCTACTTACGAAATTAAAATGGCAGGTAAACATTAGGCATATAAACGCTGACAATTACGCCTAAAAATCCAAAACTAGGCTTAAAATGTATTTTTAACCAGCACTTGTGATGGTTACTAATATTAGATTATATAATAAAGATTGCTGTTGCTGTGCGTGGTAGAGGTGTGCACCTCAACGTTTTCGTTGGAAGTGGCCCTAAAGTGCCCCGAAAGTGACCGGAATGGTCCACAAGTGAGCCAGACCATAATTTATTGAACGGTTCCAGATAAAGACAAACGGTTTTAACTATTAGATTCGGCGTCCAAAAATAAGTTAAATTAATAACAGAAAAAAAAAACTGGAAGTGGCCCGGAAGTGGCGGAAGTGCACAGATGTCAGAAGACCGTTAAAAACGAAAATGTACGGGGAGTCTCAATAAGCATAAGGAAATTTTATTGTTTCGGTGGGGGAGGGAGGGGGGGGGGGCAAATTATGTTTGATCTTGAGTGGGAGGGGGGTCAAGCTTTTTTACAGGGTCTTAAAGGGTCACCAAAAATTTGAAGGTCGCATTTGCATTTCTTCCGGCCCTTTACCCTTCCCCCAGGTCTAAATACCACGCGCCATGGCTGTTTACTGTGACGTGCATATCACGTGACTGGGCTAGTCCAATCAGACGGCCAAACAGCCGTTGTTCTCGTTCGTCATTGGCTAACTCATGGTGACGTCACGGCAAACAGCCATTACGCATGGTTTAGTCCGTATGTCCTCGCTGAAATGCAGACGGAGTTCGAGAACGATGCTGCAAGTACAAATAGGAAAATCCTGCAAGTCTTTAATCACCCTGGCACGAGCCAAACTTCGATGCTTCCTGCAGCTCGTGACATACACTTACGCTCTGTTCCATCTCAATTAAGGCTGTTTGGGCTAGTATCCAAAAAGGGTTATAGCAAGTGCTTTGCCTGTCAGGTGGCACGAGTGCTTCAACTTCGTGACTCGGTTTAGCGCGTGGCTACAACGTTCGTATATATCTGCGTGTACTGGGAACGCCACAACCACACACACACACACACACACACGGCACGACTTGCTTGCTGCTCATGGCGATCACGATTGGGATGTTTCGGGTGCATGCACGGTAATACAACTTCCTCTTAGAAAGAGAGCTGCCAATACGGTCACCAAAATTAAGTTTCCCATCAATAAATAAGCAATGGACGGTTTAAATCAGGGTAGAATGCATAGGTAGTGCTGCTCGTTCTCTGACAACGGTAAACATTTGGGCGAAACTAGTACCTGCTTTCAACAATTTACCACCAGATGGAGCTGTCGTCAAGTAGCAGGAAGCGCAAAGCATCATGGGAATCGAAACTATTTAGCGTCACTAAAACAAATTGATAACAATAAGAATACACAATTAATCACTCAAAAAATATCATATGTCAGATTAGGACATTAAAATAGACATTTAAGATGGATCAGAACTGTCTCATCAAGTTTTACCTTTTTAAATCCAACTTCTACATCATTAAGGACTTATGATGTGCGTGTGTGTTTGTTTGTGTGTTTGTACCTCTACTCCTCCGGAACCAAAGCACCTATACAAAGAGGGGGGTAGGACCAAACGAAAGACAATTAAATTGCGCACAGTATATAGGCCTATTTTTCATCGCTGTAACTTGATATTATTACCCTCAAATGCGCGAAAAACCCTGAAAAAATAACGTCAAAGTTTTTTTTACCCCACTTCATGTTTGTTCATAACGTCATAGTTTGTTCATGAAAACCTCCTCAAGCAAAGAGAGATGATCTGGAGCGCAGCGAGATGCGGCCGAATGAGCCGAAAAAATAACCTTAAAGGACAACGTATTTTGCAACATACCACATACAGATCTTAAAATCGGTTTTGTATTAACTGACTTGATGCATGAAAAAATCAAAACAATAGATTTGGCTTTAAAACGGTGCCAAACATTCGTGTTTCTGCAGCACGGAGATGAGTGGATTGAGCGAGCAAAGTGAGCGACTTCCACGTAAACTAAACCTTTTCAACGTGTGTCTCGGTTTGCTCTCTCTCAATCTTTCATCTCTCACCTTCGTAGGAAATTACTTCTGGAGGAAAAGACGTACAAACGTACAACGATTGTTGACCAAAGTTTTTTCGTTGAAGCCTTTAACCTTTTCGGGAACGTCCATCAACAATGGTTAGACGGCAACAGACCAACAAGGAACAAGTCAGTTAATAACTGGTTGTTCTCAGTAACAATCAGCAAACACATGCAGCTTTGCTCAGAAATTGTTTTCGATCCAAATAACACATGCAAACACATGCATGATATAGAAGATCTCTCTCTCTCTCAGTGCTGGCACAGGAGTATGCCGGCGTCTCCGCGCAGTGGCACGGTTTGTTAAAGATACCGGGATACGAGTGTAAGCCTGCCCCTTTCTTCTTCCATCCTGTTATGCTGTTGTTGTTATGTTGTTGTTATGTTGTTACTATTTTTTGTTACGCTGTTCCTGTTCTTCTGAGAATTTTCTTGTTTCTGGCTTGTTGCAGTTGTGATATGCGGTAGTGTGTAGTGAGTTGTATTTGTTGGATTAGTTTCTGTAGGGACGCATGGCTTTGGGCCGAGGTTCCTGGCAATAAAACTCAAACTCAAACTCCACACAGCATGCAAAATACAAACCGTACCTACTTACTTACCCTGGTTTAAATGTAGCAAGAAATACTGATTACTAACAAACAACGTAAACAATGAGTCCCATAAAAACACTTCACGGCGTGAAATTTTTTGATCTTTAAACTTTTCGGTAAAGTTTCATAAAAAAATGAAAACAGAGACTTCCCACACACGAAATCACGCTCAAATTCAAAATCCAACAAATCCTACCGATTTGCGGATTTTCGACAGGCTGTAATGACTAAAGATGGAAAACATATAGTCCTCCTGTCTTCACCAGGCCACCACATGAACCTTATTTCCATTGTCAGACGTGCATCGATCGTTAGGTTAGAAATAGCAGAAGACTAACGCTACTCTGGCACGTATAGCCTCCCGTATTTACGAGGTAGCATTCTCGTTGTTTCTCACCACGTCACTTTTTTAAACAGCGACTTTTTGACTGAATCAAAAATTCAATTAAAAGTCTGTCAACTTTGGTTTTTAAAAGTTTTAGTTTTAGGCGCAAACGTCTATTTTTGTGAGTGGAATAGTGGGTACATCGTACCAATATTCGCCCTATAATATAACAGCTTTTCTTAGTGCGCCTATGCTTAGTACGTCTGTAAAAAACAAAGAATGCTACTAATAAACAAACAACGCGTATGCCGTGAATTTTTTAAGTAGTCAAAATTTTACTTAAAAAAATTGTTCAGTACAGGCAACTACAGTGTCCGCGGCCTATATTGAGTTCTCCGCAGAACGAACACAGATAATCGATTGTACGTTTTCAGTAGCAGAGTGCCTTGTTGATATCCAAGATGGTTACTAAAACAATGGCGGCCCATCGGTTAAAGCCACCCCCCCCCCCCAGGAAGACGTAGCCGCTCACAAAATACTTGCAAGACTCAAGATCCGCCGCGCACACAATAACGTGAAAATAGTAATACACTAGATCAGCCAAAAAAAATGACCCACAAATAGGCGAAACAATTATTACCATCTTGAATTCATTCGTTCAACATACGCAACTTCTCATAACCTACGCCAGAGGGCTCTCCAATCCAATCGCAGCCAAAGGAGGTGGATTGTTGCTGTCAAGATCGCTCTGCACTCATTCAAAACGGTCGCCCAACCGACCAATTGAATAAACGCATTCAGAAATGCAGGCAGCACGAACTTGGGATTGTTCGTATAAACCCGAACGAAGATGGAGTAATGTAATGGGAGAAGCCAAGCAAAGAAGGTTGCGTTCGTTTTTGTAGGTCGTGGATCGATAGCCTACACCTTGGAACTAAAGACGCTAGCAAGCCGAGGTGAAGCATACAAGATTGTTTTGCCTTTAAGGTTTGTTGTTAAAATGAGAGTAGGGCAGGCACCGAAGAATAATGAAGTGAAGGCAAACGACGCACGTCAAAGTATAGCTACTGTACACTTTCAATTAGACGTTAAAAGCACCAAAGATAGCAAGTCATAAAAAAAGCCTTACAAGTGGGCAAGTATACAGTAGAAAACACAACGTTTCGGGGATTGGTGCACTCCGTTATCAAGTGCCAAGAGTTTAAAAGTACAGCACACGTATCATGCCATAGTCAAGGCCAACACAAATACACAAACGAATTAAAAATAAAAATAAAAACAACTAGCTTAAACAAAACCTAAACTTCCCTGAGTAGAACAACTTAGTTAAGAGGTTAAATCTGACCTCTACCCTACGAGTGCAGGTTCGAAGTGAGGACCAGTGGAATTTCATTTCATTTTATATGCTGGTGCATCTGGATTATTGCATTGGTTTAGGTTGACGGGGGTTGGTTTTATACTGTGCAATTCCTAATTCGTGCAAGAGTGGTATTTAATTAGTCTTTTATAGTTTATTTCGGTACACTTTGAAGACAGGGTTAAAGACGGAAAGCCAAAGGCTCAACTAGAGTTAAATAAATACAGATACAAACCTATTAACGTTGCCTTTTGGACTTATATGTCAGACTGCCTGAGCGGGGAATCGAGACCACGACCTTTGAAACCAAAGGCCGAAGTACTACCGCTGAGCCCCTACTGACACGGCCTTAAGGAAACGTCCATAGGGAGCGTTTAACACGTGCATTTTGGCTCAGTGATAGGACTTCGGCCTTTGGTTTCAAAGGTCATCGGTTCGACTCCCAGCTCAGGCAGTCTGACATATAAGTCCAAAAGGCAACGTAAATAGGTTTCCATCTGTATTTATAGAATTGAAGACAGGGTTCATTGATAGCACACAATAATTGTGTATCACCTCAGGCTCCAAACCACTTGCGTACTCAGTTAGTACACATTCTGTGTACCTTTGACTCAGGAAGTACACAAAATATGAACCGACGGTTACACAATCATGCGTAGGTCGAGCTGTTACTGTATGGTTTCCTTGCATAGCATCTTAACAGTGTCATTCGGTCAAATCAGTGCCAAATTGTTTAATCTTGAACTTAATTAAAAACCGGAAAAAAAAACAGTTAATTTTGTCCACCACGGCTCGACAATGTACCGTACAACACTAAGATTGGCCACTGACATAGTAACGAGTGGGGTGTCATAGCAAAGGGACCATAAATTGGCCCGGGCCTCGCCTGGCAGGGAGGGTCTCACCTCGCCTCATCTCACTCGGGGAAAAAGGAAAGCCGCCACGTTTTCAGATTGTCGAATTTGAAAAAAATAATTACAGAGGTTAACTGATTAGTATGGAAATCTCAACACGCAAAACACTTGAGAATGAATAATGATAAATGCAGCCGTGGTGAATGTTTCTACCGGAAACGAGACTTGTGTTCAGTTTTTGCTGAGATAATATGTCGGGTGTGGGGGACGGGATGCAGGAGTCCCAGGAACTATATTACATCAGGACTATACAGTTTCTGCCTGCTTAGATAAAATGTCATGGAGAGGCCCACTCGAGAACGAAATCATGTGCAATTTTTGCTAATATAATTGTCGGGGAAGAAACGATACTATATGCACAGTTTTGTCTGTAGAAATATGATAATATGTCGAAGGGGGGCAGGGGGGCTGAGGACTGACACCGTGTGCAGTTTTTTTTCTTTCTAAGATAATTGTCGGGGAAGGCATCAGGAACGAGACTATATGTACTGTACAGTTTTTTGTTGAGTGTATCGAAGGGGTGGGCTGCCTCAGGAAGGAACCTGTGAACAGTTTTGGCTGATTTAAAAGGACATACCTTCTCACTAATTTCGCGCATCCTGCTCGAAATAGCTTTTGCGACATTAACAGAGGTCAAAGTGAAAGTATAGCAATCACGTTTCTCACGGGAAAAAAAGTAGGAAAATGAACGCCTTTGCAACATGTACATGCCTCTGAAGTATAAGGTTGCAAACTTGAGCCATACAGGAAAGCCAACCGGCGAAGAATGTACCTTTTTAACTGTCCGGGAAGGCCTCAAGAATGATTCTATGTAGTTTTTGCTAAGATAGTATATTAGAGGGGGAGGAGAGAATCAGTTTAATTTTTTGCTCCGTCCCTCCAGTGACTTTACTAACAGTGCTGTGATTGGCTTCGGCATGGTCTGTCGATTCTCCTTCGGTAATACCGAAGGTAGTAGGATCGACCGACCATGGCTTAGGTGCTTCGCCATATTGCCAGACGCGTGCCAGATCGGGCCGGCGCCATTAAGATCATCGGTTCCAGACACGAGACGGCAGCCTCGGAGCCGCTACTTATGGCTATTATTGCTCCCAACGTTACCGAACCCAAGGAGATAAAGGAAGGCCCTGGGTCGATGCCCTACAAACATTGGGGTCCTGAACGGCCGTTCAACAATGTCCAACATGAAGAGCGAATTTATTCAACTTGTATCGACTATAAAACACACTGCTGTGTATCTTTGGCTCATGCTCGCACTCAAGACCGTAAAACTCACTTTTCAGTGCTCAGCGACTGTAAAATGTTGTTTCACGTCTAGCAATGTAAAACCTTTGGTGCGGGCTTTCTGGACGTACATCAGGCCAACTGTTGAATTTGCTAGTCCAATCTGGTTGCTGAAGTATAAGCCGAATCAGTTTAAATTAGCTGCACAAAGAATCTAAGGGCATGACTAATTTAACGTAACCTAACAGGCTTCAAGCACAAGAAATACAGTCGTTACAACGTTGAAGATTATGATTAGACTTAAGTCTTACTTCGTGATTGACGGTGGACTTGACCTAGCTCTATCATCATTATTTAGACTGCATAGTGATGGCCGGCCGTACGAGAGGTTGACCACCGTTTCAATTTGATTGCGAATATGCCATATCGAGAATGCAGGCGGCATATCGAGAGTGAAACTAGTTTCTTTTAAATCTTGTGGAATCTAAAGAAATATTTGTCGTGATCCTGAAGAAGACACTGTCTGTTCATGGCAGGAATTCTGTTTAGCGCGATGTTGGTGTATAAGTGGATGTTCTTTGTCCCTGTCTGCTGCGTCCGCTCAGAGGCATTGAGGATTTTCAGGCCTAATATCCTCAGTTTCATGACGTAACAAGGCAAATGAAAACAGTCAACTCCATTTGACGGAAAAAGACCCCGGAACCGATCGACGCCCAACGAGATAATTCTTCAGGCCAGCTAGTTTTACGCCACATAATCTTTGGTTTCAAACAACGTCACATATAGTCGAACTGACATCATGAAATTCACGAACAACCAACGCATTTTGACAATTGGCAAAGTGGCTTCGGGCTGATGCACAATAAGATCTAGATTTGGGGTTTGGTTAACATCCCTGTAATGTGTGGTGCAGTGGCATCCCAGGCCACTGCACTGTGACTGAGGATGCGCTAGCTATCAACGCGTCATTAAACCTCAACCCCCCCCCCTCTCCTTAACTTTAGCATTCCATTCCCGTTCCTCCAGCGTAAAAAGGTAGAACCAGCCCAAGGGGTGAGTTGCTGCCTTTCATAATTAGTGTTTCATAATAGTCCCGCCCCATGCCCAAATTTCAACTAAGCCATCACCGGTAATAATTTCTCGACTCTCAAGCCTGAAGTCGCCAGCCGCAGTTTCAAAAAGACAGCAAAATAACCAAACCACTGCTTCCGTTAATGACTTATTGACTAAGCCTTAAGGACATGATTTAGAAAGGGAAAACTCTTAGAATTACTGTGCTTTGTTGCTGACGTAATGAAGTCTGGAGTAGCTCTTAATCGTCACACCAGTGTCAGGTTGATGCAAGTAGACATTCTTCAGGTCAGTCGATATTGGATCTATTTATGGGATCAGATGTACATATATGTATATCAAATAATGCTGGTAACCACGACTTCATAACTTCCAATTCCATTCCCAACCCATGCCTAGACCTGCCGAAATGTAGGGTAACCTTCGGCCCGTATACAAATGAGAAATTCGTGTCCCTTTTTTACCCCTACAGCACTTAAATAATGGTCCCGTCAACTTCCTTATGTGTTAGGCTTCAATTAGGCTTCGATATTTCCAGTAGTGTCGCCCGTAAAACTGATGGTAGGCGAGGGTGCCATGGTGCCAGTTTGTAATCTTACAGGTGAACCACAAAAATGTCAAGTACTAGTCCATCCATTCACTGATAATACTAATTTAACCATATCCAGTCAGTGTCATTGCCATCTAATGTCATTCACCACGGCCGCCGATGCAGACTTCAAAGGCAGGTTGTCACCGACTGACAATCTGAAGAATCTAGCACCAGTTGGCATTGTCTAGAGTACTATCTAGCACTTGCATCAAGTGAAGGCATGCACCACGCCATTTCTTTTAAATAAATAAACAATCCACACGACTCCTTAATTATTGAGCGAAAATTTAGTACAGTTCCGCTCAAAAATAAATGGACAAATCTTTGTTGCCATGTTCACGCGCTTGCAACAATAGAAAGTAAAACTGGAGCCGACGCTCTGCTATAATCTGTACTGGTATCGCTATTTCTTGGAACAATGGAAGTGCTCGTCCCGTTTACAGCAGCAGACTGGTCCGGTACTATTGTTGATTTTGTCCATTTGTTTTTGAGCGGTACTGTACGTCCTCATGCTGTCGAGATTAACGATACCACTGTCGCTAGATGGCGCCACGGCAGATTCTTTATATTTTCCTTTGGTGACCACCAGCCTTTAATGACAGCCTGAACTTGCATCTGGATCGAGTGCACTGCTTTGCCGTAGCGTTAAGCCCTAACCAGACAGAAGAAAATTTCGTACGAAGCAATACGTTACTACGTGCTTACAAGGTCAAAATTGCTGCAGCCATGAGGTTGGTGTTGCGTTTAAGGACCGATTTTGACGTCTTCGGTACACCATCTTCGTCGCCGTGCAGCTGCGAGCAG
Source organism: Lithobius niger (assembly GCA_023313725.1). Taxonomy (NCBI): domain Eukaryota; kingdom Metazoa; phylum Arthropoda; class Chilopoda; order Lithobiomorpha; family Lithobiidae; genus Lithobius; species Lithobius niger. The sequence continues at coordinate 63,309 of JAHWFP010175351.1, forward strand.
CCAGTCTCGTTAAAGCCTTTACAGGATTCATATCTGCGGAAATTCTTTCCCGGACGAATTTTGGGCCAGAACAATTCAAGAAACCGACGAAACCTATATTCTAACAACAAACACTACAAAACATCGAACAAAAGTAACCCGGATGGTCGCTATTGAAAACTTCAAGGCTCAAAGGTTGTCCTCATGCTGAGTGTCCCTCTCCGTCGTCTCGAGAACACCTCCGCAGCTGAAAAAGACGTTCCGCTCTACTAAAAAAAAAACCCTTAATTTCGCATTTTTGTATTTGAGCCGTCTGACAAACTTACTTTAATCAAGGAAATGTCAGGTTTAATTACCGACTTCCCTGACGCGTTTTGCGCAACGAGTATAAGTAGGGCCGGCAACACCTTACATCGTTTACGGTGATCGTTCCGTGATTTATAGCACGTAACAAAGTTTGTACTACGGCAGCTCCAACACTTAACCACGGCACCAAAGTCCGCCCCCCCCCCCCCTCAACCCTTTCCTTTCCTTTCTCTTGATTAATGGAACCAGTCCTTTGGCTTAGACAGGGATTGAGCATCAAGAACTTTTAATGTTTCGTGTGTTACTACAAGTAGACACCAGTAACCGAAGCACTAGAAGGAGGGGATATCGTAAGATTCATAAATTTTGTTGCAACCACTAAATCACCACATCCCAAATCTACCAACGTACTGAGCCTGAAGGGACGAAGTGTTGGCATTTACAGTTTTTAAGACTTACAGTCTGTGCCCGTGAAATTAACCAACCTCATTAATTTGAGTTTAATGTTCATTCCAAGCCTCGGTAAATTCGAACAAGGCGTCGGTCGCATTTGGGTTACAAAATTTCTTTACATGAGCGTGTTGCCGTTAAGTAGAATAAAGTTAAGGATGATGAACTGAGGTAGCATAATGGCCTAAAAAGAGATCTTGTAATTAAAAGGACTTACTTTTTCACTGTATTCGGGCATCCTGCGCGGAATAGCTTTTTGCAACACTAACGTAGGTTAGAGTGAATGTAACGAAACCGTTTTTCTCACAAGGGTATAAATAGGAAAATGAATGCCTTTGCAACATTTACACGCGTCTGATTAATGATTTAAAACTGAGCCATACAGAAAAGCCACCGGGAGGGATGTAACTTTAAGACAATGCCTGAGTGTACAAACAAGGTACCATGCAAGTTTCACTTTTTTTTGAAATTTGTGAAGTCGGCTATGAACAAGATGATGACGTTTCGTAGAATCAATGTGGACGTCAGCAGATTCCAAATAAACCAGCTTAAGAGTGATTTAATACCAGAAGTATGCCGTAAGTAAGGTGGCTAGCGAAAATCATCACGTCCAGTAAAAGCGTATTTGCGTCCACTATCTAGCTTTGCATTCTTTTATCTAGAATTTATTCGCGATGGCAATGGCTGTATCGACAGGGTTCGTCGCATGCAGCATGATTGGTTCCGAGATTTCGCATCGCCATGCCGGTTGGAGCTTGCAAGTGAGACCGCCGTCCTGTCGTCATTGGTCCCGGTGCTTCGGTGAGGTTTCGGTACGCCTTCTGCCAGCGACGCTGTTTCCTGGCGACAATCGGCTGCAACTATAATATACTCCGTCCTCCCTTTCCCTTCAAGATCCATACATTCCATTTCTTGGGATGTTGATAATGTTTGTATTACAACTAGTAATTGTTTAAATTGATGCATTTAACTTCCTATTCTTGTAACAATACATACTTAATGTATCTTATGTGCTCATGCCATTATTGTTGCCTGCCCTTAACAACCAACTTAGATGTGGTTACTAAGGGAAACCATCAACCATTTCAACCATCAACTCCAACCAATCCTGATGTTACCCATTTTTGGCCAACTGATTTATAACCTTTACCCCCTTTAACATTTACCAGTACTAATACTTTGTTATTATTTAGGGATCATTAAGTCATTAATTTGTCATCATCCTGAAGCAATATCAATTGACGGGCGAGCGCATTACCACCAGATTTTATCACCATTAAACCCCTGAACTAGAATAGCAGAAGGCTATTCTTTGAATCAGTCTAGCCCATAGCTTAATTTAGTCCAGCGTGTCAACCATCTATAGATCTATGTGACTTTAGGGCGCGTTTACACAACGACTCGCCTTTGCATTCTCGCACCTAGAATCTAGAAATCGTCTGAAATTCCAACATGGCGGCGGTTTTAGCTATGTCGACTCGCAATGAAGACACTTAATAATGCGAGTTCAGAAGGGACTGTGTAAATTTCGTCAGGAGGAATTCTTTATCATATTGTCACGGATTATAAGACTTAAAGCATTTACTCAAACGACGTCGGATTTAGCTAATCCAGATAGCGTTGTTACCATGGCAACGACAACTTTGCCATTGTGATTGAATTCTCGCTGCGAGAATGCAAAAGCGAGTTGTTGCGTAAACCCGCCCTTACCATCCGTTAATAGGTGGGGTCGTTGTCATGGTAATAACCAAGGATATGCGCATACCCCAGAGGGGGCAGGATTAACTGTTTGTGCAACGGCGCTAAGTTTTTATTCTGTAGGAGATTTTTTTTTGTGTGGTTTTTACTCTTTTCTGTCCCTCTATTCATACCCTTGTTTGATTTTTAACTCTTTTTTCGTGACGGAACTTGAGCGATTTTGGTAGGTAACGTTATACCAAAAAAGGACACTTTGCCATGAGAGAAGACTGGTGACGCCTTTGTTTGTCAAGTCAAGCAATGCATTAAGTTCGGTGGCCTCGTTTAACTTACACCTTGCTCGAAAATAAAAATAAAAAAACATCGGAAATGCTCGTTTATTTTATATATTTGTCGAATTTCCCAAATAAAATGTTCAAGGCTAACCCCTCTTTCCATGCCCAGATTTTACGACTTATTATTTTTTAATGATTTAAACACGTAGTAATTCTTCAATTTATTCACTGCTAATCAGCAATTTCCGCACTTCTTAATTGACTCCGACAGACAGCTGTATTTTTTTTTGACAGCCCACTTCACCATTTCCATCCCTACTCTACCCCCTCTCCCCCCCCCCACCATCCTTTCCGCAACAAAGGTTAAAAAAAAAGGTTGAACCACCTGCTGGTTAAGATGGACAAGGCCAAACCTTCGCATTGCATTCCTCTAACAACCTTTCACGCCATTTCGGTCTTTACCATATCAATCTTCACGTGCCGCTATACGAGCTCGTTCTTTATTATTATTATTTATTATGACTCACGGCCGCTAAAACATAACGGTAAATTGCTCTTCAAGTATTTAGCCTGCTTAATGTATGCACAAATACAACACGCACGAACACACACATACACACACACACACTTTCATGCGTATACGAACTGTATTGAAAGCTAAAACACCATGGCAATCCCTGACCCTGTTTCGCCAGTCAGCTAAGCCGAATAGTCTTCAAAACTAATTGCTAATTAGGACAGACGCAGCAAGAGTCCATTCTTTGGATTGGGGAGGAGTCGGGGCAGCCTTCTGCTACTCTTGTTGGAACAATAGACGTGAAAACATTACGACTTTCTCAAAAGCGCCATAAAATTGACGGAAGAATGCATGTGGGGTAACGAATAACCGAAACTTGAAAGCGAACGTGAATGCTGAAAGAATGAAGGAGAGCAGAACAAACAAACGGCAATAAAACTCAGCAATGAAAAAAAAAAGGAGTATAATCATTCTTTCAAACTGGGGTTGGTAATCAGATTATTATTCATGAGTATAGGAAGAACAAGAAGTGGAGAACTCTAGCAGTGGCGTAAGAAAATATTTTTTCGGGGGAGGGTCAAATTTTATGCACCCTTTACAATAACACCCATTCCCCCCCCCCCCCAGCCAGAAAACGTACGACCACTTTATTTAATGGTACGATTATTGTTCTTGCTTCGCGTAAGGTATAGCTCTATCAAGCGATATGGCTAGAATCGAACAATATCGAAGACGGTATATTGGGGTAGGTGGGGATGTGTGAAGGCTGGAACTTCCGACTGGATTGCGATTTTTTTTCCCGAAACTCTGAAATTGAATGTTTTTAAGGGGTGAGGGATGATCGACTAACTGGAAAATCGAATAATTGGAAGAACGCATACCGTATAACAGTATAACGGGGCGTCGGACGAACGACTAACTGGAAAATCGTCTAATGGGATAATTGTCTAAAATCAGCCTAAAAAAAAATCTGGAAAAGCATCTAAACGGGAATATCGTATAATGGAAAATCATCTAAACGAAATATCGTATAATGGATAATCGTATAATGGATAAACGTCTAACTGGATCAACGTCTAACTGCGGTTTCCGATGTTATATGTATAGCCGCAGCGAGCGCGGCAGCGCGAGCGACGCAGGGACATTAGACGATAATCCATTACACGAATTTCCAGTTAGACGATAATCCATTATACGAATTTCCAGTTAGACGATTTTCCATTATACGAATTTCCTGTTAGATGATATTCCGTTATACTGTTTTCCGTTATACGTTCTTCCAATTATGCGATTTTCCAGTTAGACGATTATCCCTCGCCCCCAGTATAACGGAAAGTCGTCTAACAGGAAATTCGTATAATACCGGGAAAATCGTCTAACTGGAAATTCGTATAATGGAAAATCGTCTAATGTCCCTGACTCGCTCACGCTGCTGCACTCGCTGCGGCTATACATATAACATCAGAAACCGCAGTTAGACGTTTATCCAGTTAGACGTTTATCCATTATACGATTATCCATTACACGATATTCCGTTTAGATGATTTTCCATTAGACGATATTCCGGTTAGGTGATTTTCCAGATTTTTTATTTATGCAGATATTAGACAATTATCCCATTAGATGATTTTCCAGTTGGACGTTTGTCCGACGCCCCGTTTTGAAGGTTTTTGAAGGACTTCGAATATTTCCTTCTTTCGGGGGGCGGGAATTATTCATCCCGCTCCCATATTTTCGACTGTGTCGAACTCGACTCATGATATTCTTATATCTTATAAAGGAATGCATTTACTGATTGGAGCTATCATCACGTGAAAATGAGACCTCTTTTTGAAATCGACCAAATGGATGCATTTTTTGTTGTTGTTGTTGTTGAAGAATTCGCCTAGTTGGGCGCTGTTCTCCAACGTACGTAAAGAGAAAGCCTGGCTACTTTCCAACATTCTTCGCTTCTAACGCAAGTATTTTGTGAGCTCCTCGTGTAAGCAACTGTGCACAGCGAAAAAAATTTGATAAAAGACATGGATTAAAACAAATAAAAATGTTTTTTTTTTTAATGTTTCCCTTTTTCTTCTCTTTCTTTCCTATAAATAGAAAAAAAATGCGGCAAGCCTAAGGGGCCGTTCACAATTTACAAACTGTCCGTTGTTTAGAAACATCTATCTATACGTATATATAAGAGGCTTGGGTGGCAGTGAGCAAATTCTTCATATGTGTGCGTGTGTGTTACAATGTGTGTAACAATCAGTAACAAACGAAATACTGCTTCCATAATGCTGGCTATTATAGCCGAGGTGAATACTTTCAAGGATGTGGCATGTAACAATTAGCAAGAGGGCGGGCAGGTTCATTCTTGCCACGGTGGCAAAGAAAAACAGGCTTTGTGTTTCTCTGTTTAGGCTAAGTTTAGTTTTAAGTTTAGAGGTGGAGTGCATAGCGCACGGCTTGTAGACTCCAGTAAGTTCAATAAATAAATAAATAAGAAAAACAGCGAGTGCCCGACAATGTGAACAATCAGTCACACAACAAACAAAATATTAATTTCGTCCTCCATTGAAAAAAAGACATTTACTTCCCTACGAAAACAAAACAGCAGGGGTTCAGAAGGAGGGGGAGTAGGTATGGGGGGGGGGAGGATACCGGCCACACAATGGGGGAAATGCGGGGTTTCGGGGGTGTGAGAGGGGAAAGGGGTGACCAGGGAGGTGGCTCAATCTGACCATGCAGTGAGAGAATGTGGGGGACTAAAGAATTAGGGAAAATTGGAAATTAGCCAACAGCGAAAATCATACACTAAAAATAACGTAGTTCAGTAAGCCACCTTTATGCACTTACGTTTCGTCGAAGTGGCATGACCCGGATTCGAACCGGCTACCCAGTTCGCCCCCAGATCATTTGCATAGCGCCTTAATCGCTATGGCCACATCCTCCACTGGCATGAAGATAACTCACTGAACCCATTATTAAGGTCACAACCGTGACCAGGGCTCCATTCGACCGAAATTCACTTAAGGCGCTATGTAAGTGACCTGGGAGCGAACTGGGTAGCCGGTTCGAATCCGGGTCATGCCACTCTGACGAAACGTAAGTGCATAAAGGTGGCTTACTGAACTACGTTATTTCTAGTGTATGATTTTCGCTGTTGGCTGTTCCAATTTTCCTTAATATTATTTCCAGCGAGTTATGTCTATTTATGACTAAAGAATGTCGACGATTTGATATCGGAGACGAATTTATTTTTGGATTATTTAACTGATTGGTTATTGGAAGTAAAAAAAAATTTGGCTGTGTTTAAAAAATATTGGCTGTTAGAAAACAGACGCGATACTGTGGTCCTATCAAGTTATACTGCATGCAGTAACCTCCACAAAGCGACTGGATGTGGCAACTGAGTTCTACGCCTTGAAAAAAATTAAGAAAAATATTCAGATCTTACGGAGGTAAACGAGGAAAGTGAGACTGAAACACATACAATTAAAACAGGTTTGCACGCGATGATTAAAGGATGTCGACGTTATGACTTGTCGTCTCCCTCCCGTTCGTATGCAGGTCATGGAATCAAGGCTGAAATGATGGGGAGGAGGGGGAGGGGGGGGGGGAGGAGAAGGAGACCACTAAGGAAACCTCCGTCCCGCCCCACTGCTATTTCAGTCCTGCTAGCTATTGGCCAAGATGGCAATAAACACGCCCAACAGAAGACGAAAAAATTCGTTCCAAGTTGTGTTGCACTGATGTTTGAAGAGCAGAATAATTTTGTTCGAAAGATTCGGCTCTAAAATGGTTTTCCCTGAGGGGACATCAACAACTGTTGCACATACATGTGTTTGGTAATTCAAAAGTAATCCACGGTAATTCACTGATAAGCTGTTGGTTATCTGGATTATTTTACATCTGAGTATATTTCCTCAACCTTCCAACGGTTATGAAAAGAATCACTCATGGGACCTTATCCTTGTTTTCTAGATTCTCAAGCAACTCGTCGATGACAAATTCTTCAGGCTTTTCCTTGTCATAGAACTGAATCCAGAAGCCATAACTCCAGACTCCACAGAAACAATTCTAAGCGCAACATTCAATATCGTCTTTCCCTTTGGAGCAGACTGTCTACCAACTGAAGTCGTTGCTGCCTTTCCCTTTACATGTTTCTTAAAATTCTTGTGAGTCTTATGTTGGGGGGGCCGCCCCCCCCGCGGCGGACATGAGTGCGTTCGATGCAGCCTTCGGCTCGGCGCCGACGCTTTCTGTTCTATCTCTTCAAATCTATTCTTATCGTCAATTATCCAAGGCACAAATAATCCGCAAAACAAGTGGAAACCGATATAATCCAAAGCCTTTCACGAAGTAGTTCAGTCAGTAATGTATTTCATGTATACCACGTGACTGGCTGGACTATGGTATACACCAACTTTCAAGTTAGTGTGTCATCTGGTTTAGTAATTCAGTATTTCAAACCCCATGCGAAAATCCGCTCATCCTGCAGTAGAGCCTAATAAATAAAATTACAGATGCACAAACCTTTTTCCGGTTGCTTTTTGGATTAAATGTAATACTGCCTGAGCTGGGACACAGCATCGGTATTCATTTCTCATTAATCGATCCTTTTTGTATTTCCATCCTGTTATACTCCATGCAGTAATCCGGCAATCTGTTCCACAGTAATCTTCGGTATTGCCTTATTTCCACCATTTGATGGAACAACAACTGAACAAACAACAACAACAACTGATCAGAACAACGGAAGGCGTGAGAAGATTTCGTCCAGTCGCATAGAGATCCACAAACTCATTGTTATTAAAAGACGGAGAGCCAAACGAACACGTTTGAACCAGGAGCAAACCAGTATAGTATGAAGGATTATGTGATTATCCCAATAGCAGCCAGTACATAGCAAATAAAAATTCCTTAGACTCAAACCAGCACAGAATCACTCCAGCACGAGACTCGCACTATAGAGCAGTGACACGACGTAGTATTATTGTATATAACTCTATGCTGGAGCCTTAATGGGTTAGCTGCAAGGGGCACTGCAGCAAGAAACAGAAGGGCGTTGTACTGAAGCCGATGCTGTGAAGAGTGTTTCTTAGACTATAAAACGCGCGATTTTTGTTGTTGGAGAAAACAACGTTATTTTAAGCCTAAGAAATCCGCTCTTCCGTTGTTTTTCCCTCCATTTGTATGTAGTGCACCTTGTAGTTATGCCCTCCAAAACCCATACTGGTGCCAATCTGGTGCCAATATGGCGGCAAATGTCACTGCTCTATAGCACCAGACCTCAAACCAGAACGAGACTGAAACTCAAATCAGAATCATACAAATGTATGATAAGATCTAAATTTGAGGTTTGTTTAACATCTCTGTAATCTGTGGCACAGTGGCAACCCGGACACTGCACTGTGACTGTGGTTGGCGCTGCACAGTGAATGAGGTTGGCGCTAATGACCTTGCTGTCGACGCGCCATTAATCCTCAAACCCCCTCCCCATCCCCACCACATAAACGAATGGTGTATGATATGTGTAAGAAAATGATTTTAGACGTTTATTGTTATCTTTTCCTCATCGCCGAAGAGTTGGCTGCGGACGTTGTGGAGGTCTACAGTAAGTGCTGCTTCGTGTAGGAGATTCTACATAATTACATTCGCAGATCCAGAAGGTCGCTGTATGAAAGAAGAAACAGAAGCGCGATTCCTTTTTAATTTTCCGTTAGTCTGTCAGTCACCAGTCCTCGGCCTGTGAGGTTGGTGCACAGACGAGACAGGTTCAACCTGAAAATTACAGTTCTTGCACAGAAACAAGGTGGCGCCCGTCAAGTATCTGGTGTGGTGTGGTATCATACAAAAACCATAGCAATGACCCACATTAATGGCGGGCTGCTGGTGTGGCTAATATTAAATGAAAGCAAGAAAGCTAGAAGAAGCAAAATAAAATAAAATTCATTAATCATGAAAGCACGGTGGCCTTCTGTTCCGTTCCGAAACGGGCTTGGAAGCCGGGCTAAGCAAGTTTGCGTGCATGGCCGCAGTTGAAAATCTTGCAGCTAATTGGAATTAAATTGCAGGTGTTGTCACCTGAGTCAAAACTGACGATGAAAACGAAGCCACCTCTAGTGAATTTATCTCACAAAGTCTGGTTTGTGCCAAGACGATTTAGTGTATAATACACTAAAGCCCGTACACAGACACACACGTGCTTCTGTCACATGTACACTCCTTGTTCGTGCATTCATTAATCAAGTCAGGTCTAACCGATCCCTTCAAGCCAGTTCGCGCTTGTCTTCCTTGTAATCTGCCTTCAATCCGACAACATTAGGCTATTTATGTGCAGCGCATTAATATTATCATTCGGTCTTCCCCCTGGGGTTCTGCGGAGCACCGCCGCTGCGCCCGTGGCGGCTCGTAGCGGTGAATAATGGTACTACGCAAACGAAGTGACTGTTTAGTACTGATAAGAAATCATTTTTGGATGCATGAATCATCGCAAAGGTTACGTTTTGTTTTTTTTCCAGCAACAATTGCTTGTTAGGTTTAATT